>JASANE010009175.1:0-44834 GCA_030248225.1 Trileptium ribeirensis | reverse complement strand
AAATTTTCACTTGGGGTTTTTTGGCAACCACCATTGCTGTGTTGATTTTGTCTTGTGTGGGTCGATGGGTAGGGCATGGCGCCGCCATGGTTCATCGACCCAAAATTTCTAATTTTACTGTTATATACGTCCTGGGAGGCTGATATCTTGCACTTGGGGGGTTTGGGGCATGGGAAACTTACTGCCGGTGTGAGTTTTGTTCTAACTTGTGCGGTATTGTGTGATATTCACATATAGCATATCGACGTATGCTATTGAGAGGTGTTTGGCTACGCATGCAAAAGGCATAGCTACCTAGGCGTAGCGTAGGCGTACCTGTGCTTCACTACGTTCTGCTATCTCGATAGAGTTACTAGTTTATTTTTGCATTTTTCTTTCGTAGAAATATGTTGTTCATGTACATAAAGCCTTTAAGATGAAAGTTCCCAGGATTTTGGCGGTTCCCCAAGCCATGCGCCCATGTAAATTTGGGGTTTCCCCAGGTTAACATCACAGGACTGCAAGGATTTTTGTGGAAATACGAAAATTATCGTCGTAATAACGGTTATAGCAAAACTCGATATATTCTGAGATATTTCGACTACATATTCACTTAAATCCTAAGTAAAATAAAGCGGGGCCTGGATAAATATGCATTTTCACTAACCAATAAGAAATATGCAGCAATACATGTTGTAATGACATCAGAGACTTAACAAACTACCAATATACTATTAGACATTCAGTTAACCTAGAAGGCATGATTCCCCTTGGCTAACCTGGTGTAATTTTTCTAGGTGTTCACGGTTTTACCCTGACGGTGCTCTTAGCTCAAAGCCTCAGGTAAAGTTTTCGTGTTATGGAGAGGCCACCAAAGGTGTGGATGATTTCTAGATGAAGCGCGTACTTGCCCACAACTTTGTTTAAATGGCTCTGAACTATCGTTTCAATTCGCGTTTCATTCCAGTTCATGCCGCGTGGAAAAATCAGACGCCCCCAGTTCCGATACCAGGAAGCCCCGGCTCATGGCCCCTGGCAAAAATTTTTAGCTAATGGAGAAGCCAGGATTTAAATCAGAATATTTAACGTAATTTCTTGCGCTGGAAGTGTTCTCTGAGGTCGTCATGTGGGTCATTGTTAAATCCATCGGGGGACTGCCCCACGGCCAGCACCTATTGGCGCTAACCTAACTCCGTCGGTGAGGTGCTTTGGGGGTCATCAAGTGGGTCAGTGTTAAATCCATCGGGGGACAGCGCCACGGCCAAGACCTAATGGCGCTAAGCTAACTCCGTCGGCAAATGCTCTTGGTGTAGTCAAATGGGTCATTGTTAATCGTGGGACTGCCCCCGCGGCCAAGATCTTATTTTCAGTAAGCTAACTCTGTCGCTAAAGTGCTCTTTGGGTCATCAAGTGGATCATTGTTAAATCCATCGGACTGCCCAATGGCCAAGGTCTGTTGGCGCTAGGCTAACTCCGTCGCTAATGCGTTGCTCTGAACGTCAAGTGGATTGTTGTTCCATTATCTTTTGGTGCTAAGGTAACTCCGTCTTTGAGCGGCAGCCGTTTTCAGGCGTTTTAGCCATTCTGTAGCTTTAGACATTAATCTTTACTGTTTTAGGATTCAAATGCTTCAAGGCGTTTTTCTCGGAAGTCAATCGGCACAATCAAAAATTAGCCAAAGGATTCCATTACGATGTAGGTTTCGCTGTATGACTTATGGTCGGCTGCCAAGATTAGCGATTTGTAGCGAAGTCGGGGGCGCTTCGGGTCCGAGTACCATGATGCAAAGAGGAGGTGTTACTAAGCAACTTCCACGATGGCGTCGCGATATAAGACATTTCGAAAGTTTCTACTTGTCTCACTGTTTACGCCAACGAATCAAATGGTTCACTACTACTAACGGTTCCAAGGCTCAATCGAAAACCCTTTCAGCGATGTCCAACTCTTTATTTGTGGAACCTTATCTGAGAGTATTCTGTTCAAGGCTCGAATCGGAAAACCCTTCAGCGATGTCCAAACTTTATTTGTGGAACCTTATCTGAGAGTATTCTGTTCAAGGCTCAATCGAAAACCCTTCAGCGATGTCCAACTCTTTATTGTGGAACCTTATCTGAGAGTATTCTGTTTAGGCAGTATACGTAACTGAACGAAGTACATACGATTGCTCTCAGATTAACGAATATATAAGGCGTCCCTGCCAAGATGAAACAGAATTAGAACCAGTCCCTCAGGAACCTCAACGGACGCCAGTCGCGTCTAATCCATTAGTTGGATACAGGACTAGTACCTTAGTTAGTAGTATTTGTGGAGTTCTCTTAGTTATGTGGTTGGCATTGATTTCAACCACTCATGCAGTCTCGACGCCGATGAGCGAGACGACTAGGAGTAGTAGTGAACTCTCAAGTAGGAGTCGTAGTCGAACCTCAAGGACTAATGATCACGTCAGATCAACTCACTTATTTACCCGTAGTTTTACAGCTAACATTAAGACATTGGAGACCAGATATGAGAGCTCCCTCAGACGAAGTTACCCCTTGTCTACTATACAACGCGGATGGCTCGTGTTCATCCGACTGTTGCTACTGGAGCAATTGCACAACTGACCCGCAATTATACAAAACTATGAGAGAATTAGGAACAGAGTTAAGTGGAACCTATAACGGAGTCCTGGATATTAGCTATTATTCAAACCTTATGCGCTCGTTTTGTGATAATAACCTACATTTCTGTCATGATGACCCCAAGAGAAGTAAGCGTTTCGTTACGCTTATTGCAGCTGCCGCTGGAGCAGTGTCAGGATTTCTAGGAATGGGAATGTCCATCTCCAATGGCATTCACATACACAATATGGGAAACCAAATGCATGCTATAAGAACATATATGAGGGATACCCTAGAAGCAACCTTACGTAATACGAAGGAAATCAAGAAGTTGACCCAAGCCAATGAAGAGTTATATGCATTTTTACATCACAGTATGCAGGAAGTAGTTGATATGGTAGAACAGGTTAGATGCTCACAACACAGAGCAGTGATGCAAGTGAACCAGATGTTGCTTACCCATACAGTTCGAGCTAACATTCGATCGTCAGTCCAAGCTATAATGCAATCCATGTTGAGTGGAGAATTAACACCAACCGTAGTAGATGCCCTAATGTTAAGACGACTATTTGAGATGGATCCAAGAATTTCCCAGTCAATTTTAGCCCGTGAGCCCAATTTAGCTTACCAATTTGGACGAGTTTTACCAGTTAACGTAGATTTGAATACTTTTCGATTCGGATTTATTTTGCAGTTACCCTTACCAACCACAAATGATGTAAGACCGTATTTTCGCATATATAACACTGGCTGGAATGTACCCGCTACTAGAACGCATGTAAAATTACCGCTACCAGAATACGCAGCACGCGTATCTTCATCGCGCTTTGAAGTATTGAATTTAGCCGCTTGCAAACGCCGTCCAGGCATTGCATTTTGCGACCATCGAAAGGCAAGATTAGTAGTAATTAACGCAAGACGCATAAATACAGGTAAAATAAATATGTAAATATCGCTATTTTCAAAATTTTTATTTAAGCGCCTTTTAAAAGCCAACCTAGTAGCTATGTAAAACATGCTCTTTTATACATGAAAATTATGCTATTGTAACTTGAAGGATGTTTTTCGAATATATGATCATATATATCACCAATTTCCATTTTTTTGCGATTTTATATTGTCGTCATATCTCTGGCTTTTAGAGCTAATTCCGGCCCTTGTGACAACTTATCAGCCTCGTCTTACTATTAGCTAAATATATTTGTAGGGTCTGGCTTGGCCCAACAAATGTCACACTGGGTAATCGCGGCTAGCCAAGCACGGCTTTGTGAGCCGCGGCAGACTGTGACAAAATCCGGCCCTGCTGCACACATCTTAAGGTAAATTATGCATTGTATTATGATATGCAATTGAGCGTTGACCTGAATTGACGACCAAAAAAAGACAAAATAGCAAAATTCTAATCGTAAGATCCTTTGAAACTAATAACCAAGATTATAGTCACAAACAGTTATCAATGCTGGAAATAGTTTGTAACGACAAGTCCATGCTGCAACATAAAACGAAAATTTCTAAACTCTAAATAAGAAGGTGAAAATAGATATATTGTGAAACCGCACAATATAACCACATGAGCTTTGCGATTAACGCTACTCATCGTGACCATTGGATTTATGTTTGCTATTATAAATAATAGTGTTGCTTCTGCAGTAATTTTGTACTAGAAAATGGGCCAACGAAATTCTAAAGATACCACTTTGCTTGTGCTTCGTCATGGGGACACCGGCGCACTCGTTTCAAGTAGTCACAGCCGTGGTCACAAATACCTGAATCCTCTAGGCAAACCGTACTGCTACGGTATGTACTACCTCAAAGTCTAGGGGAAATACTTGGACTACATATAACTACAAAGCGTATAAAAAACAATGCGTAACAGTTAGTTTACATGTTTTAGTGAAACTTGCATTTTTTTCTTAAGTCATTGTTTAACATCTTTCGGGTCATATTACGCAGTACCTTATACCTCTAGGATGGCAATTTATGCGTGTCGGTTCTAAATTTGGCTAATATGAATGCAGGCATATCAAATATCAAGCATTATATGTGGCACTGAAATTCAAATATAAAACGCAACACCGATATTACTTGTCCAAACACTTATTCTTATTGTGCACAGCGCCTATTATGCGTCGTTTGTTTAAATGGTCAAATTATAGATAAATATAACAAAATTCGAAAACAATTACACAACTCCAAAGCTGTGACAATAACACTGCAAGAAAAATGAAATCATTGACGTAGCTGTAGATCCAGGCAGTTTATGTCGTGCATATAAACCCCTTATAACCGAAAGAACACATATATACAGTTTTGTCGGAACCTGAAGCATATTTGATAAACAAGCGTAATGCATTGACAGCATATTTACTTTGTTTAGTATTTTTCTCCTATAATGCGCGACTAAACTTGAGGTGACTTCGCTAACCATCCTATTTTGCGATTACCGATGTGGAATCTACATCCACTGTTACGGACACAAATAGGATATCCGATTTGGTTCATAGCTGGCGCAGATTTATAGATTTGCATTCGGTTTAGGACAGTTAAGTAACATTTTATAGCGTTGAAATAGAATTCGTCTCTGTTCGCGAACAAATTTAATGTAACTGTGACGTCACAAATGGAACGTCCCTATTATTTATCAATTAGTGTTCGCGAACAAACCCTTGTTAATTGAAACCCGACAAAATTCTGTTCGCGAACAAATCTAATATTCACGAACAAAAACTAGCATTTTCTAACTGACTAGAAAATGTTCGGTAACGATTTTTTTTACAAAAAACAAAATAGGATGGTCAGCGGGGTTATTTTAAGTTTAGTTGAGCATAAATTATCAATGAAGGATTCTAATTTTGTTTAAAGAAACACTATGTGTATTGTGTATATATACCAAAAAGCATCAGAAGGATTCCTATGACAAAGCAATTATTTGATCATCCATATTTTGGGACAAAATAAATACAAGTCCTGCTCCGTATTCTGAGAGCGCTTGAGCATATCTGATTTGGCTCATATTTTCGTAATGTATCATATAAATGTTTACTAGGTGCAATTTGTTGTTTTCTATCCAACTTTTATGTTTTAAATGTGAAAGCGCCATTCAGACCGACATCAGCTCTTCGTTGCGGTTATATGACTTAAATTTTCAAGATTATATGACTTAAATTTTCAAGAATTGCCTACATAAAGCACATGTTCCCAACAATTCAACTAATTGTACTGTATGAAAATATAGCTACATCAAAATATGCTTAACCTGAAACATTCACCAAACAACTGACCAGACCAGTTCATTCACCACACCTTAACTTTCACCAGACAATTGTGTTAAAGCATAATGGTTGGACCAGAAATAGCTACAAGACACACCTCTGAAGTCGGTTAAACGCTAAAGAGGCATCATGAGTGAAGTGTACAACATCCGTCAGTGAAGTTTTTGAGTCAGAGTGCAACATTTTACAGAATCATAATTTCTTCCGTTATAAACTTGTACAACAGGCTAATTTGCGTTCCCAGAAATTCTATTTATGGTATTTGTGATGTTGTGTACATGTAGACTAGGAAAAATAACAGTAAAATTTTTAGATTGTATTTAAATATGGACGGATAACTCCGAAACGTTTGTCGTCTCATTTGCGATTGGTAAGCACTCACTAGCAGCTGGACTTGTAAAGTGTCCCAGTAGCGAGATTGGAAATGACAATGCAACAGAAGCACATGATTGCATCGGCTGAAAAAAGACATAAACTAACTGGAAACGCTAACAATTGATCAGATCAATCGATATATATATCAAAACATGTCTGATATTGCTTACGTATTATAGCGCTGCGTTGTAGACGAGAGAAATACATGTATATATTTACACATGACAGTATTAATTCAAACATCTTATACACCATCATCCTGCAAAACAGCTTTCAAATGACACAGTTTTTCTGATTAAATAAGCAAAATTGTTCAAACAAAACGCCTAAACTGATAAGCAGATTAATATGAATTGCTTGCAAATGTACAAAGACAAAAAAAACTACCTGGTTATATAATATATCATACAACATTTAAAGACAAACATAAAAACTCACCAAAATTTGTCGTCAGTTGCACTAAATTTTTGTTTAAAATGTGTTTACCGAAATTAAAATTAGAACAGCAAAACTGGTGAATTCGCACTGTACTTTAATTAATTAACTACATATCTACTGCAATATTACTATACTAACAACTAGGTATGGACTGATATAAAGGAGGTCCATATTGTGAATGCAGTCCAGCTAATGCCAATAGCAGGATTTTGAGGTTTTCACGATTTCGTAAGAAACATCCATCATTTTGTACCTAGTTTGATTTTGACAAAGCTTTATTCGTTTTCTTTTCTGGTGTACAGGCTGTCTTATAGGATTTATGTTTTCGGTGAGTTGTAGTCGAGTTTGGCACGATTGATTACCGGCTCAGTGTTTTAGGCCACCAGAGACACTATCAATTATATATAGATATAATAGTACCGCATAATGCAAAAGAATATATTTTCTTATTTTTGGTCCTTACTATTGAGAACAATTTCCCACTGCATGGTGTTAAGCAATTCAAATATTTAGAGCCACTAAGACAGAAACAACAAACCCGAAAAATTGATCATTTCAAAACATTGTTATGCTTGGTACAATACAGCTTCAATGGAGTATTTAAGTTGAAATATGGCAATATTTTTTGAAATCGTTTATTGTAGCCCAACACAGAGTTCATAAAAAGTCTAGAATAGTAATTCTGTGACATAGTTCATGTCAAATTGAAAGGGTATATCTTAGGAGCGCATTGTCGGACTATTAATTCTAGTCAGTTTTAGGTCGGGCTCCATGTCGTCGATGATCACCTTTGATCTTTCTGCCATCACATTCCTTGACCATCTAGAATATGACCAACGGGTATCATTATATTATGGTCATGCATACCTACCAAACAACTTCACTGAACAAGTTAAAATGGAAGTATAGCAATGTTTTAAATATAAATCACTGTAGCCTCAACACGGGAATTAAAGACCTACCAATAAATGTCTGTGATTTTGGTCGTTTCCAATTTCAAGCAGCATAGTGTTCCCCGCCGGCTTTAGAGCATTTTCAGCAAAAACATGGACGACGATCGTATATATTGGTCGTTCACAGCTGTTTAGAGTAACCCTCTGCGGTTGTGACAAATACTGGCCGATTTGTTTATTACCTGTTGTAATTATGACTCAAAAAAGGTAGATCTTAAACTTAATTCCTTTTGTAAAATTTACAACATTGTTGCCATACACTGTATTATGTGTTAAATAGAAGGACTAAAGATAACTAACTGTTGGAGTATGTTAAATATCGCTTCGATTTGGTTAAAATGTTCAGATTGCATTAGTCATATGATGCGGCGCATAGGTATCGATTGTGGGATTACCCCATGAGAGTCGACCCCAACGCAATATCTAATCCAATATAGTCTTCGCAGCCACCCCATCCCCCATCGCGCGCCTAATGCCCGCAGAAAACTTTAGCGACAGTTGGCGAAAATAGGATTCATATTGGCAAGAACTAGGGTGAAATTTGGAAATATACTGGAAATGAAAAAGGTACCGCAAATTTCCGAAAATTTCGGAAAATTTTTAGCAAAATAGTGTAAAAGTGTTAGTTCCTCAAAATTTCAAAACTTCCGCGAGACTATTTGTCATTAAAAGCCGACGGACCTTCGACACATATGACGCGGTAAGACATTGTCGAAGCTCATGCAACAGGATTACGACCGGAAACGAACACACGGTTAAACTCCTTCTTAATACATGTAGTGATATATGCAACTTGCCGAAAAGACCTAACAGGAGGTAACCTTTTTCGTAAATAAACACTTCTACATGTATGATTACAATATTTTTTGACATTGCAGCTTATCAGCTGTGATAAATGACCGGTTTAGCACGAAAGTTCATTGGTTCTAGTGGTCAGCGTAAAGCGATTATTCTTTAGGCTATATTCATATTGCATCCGATCTAATCCGAACCCATCCGATCCCAATTGTGCTCACACTGTATCCGATCCAATATGAATTTTTATGGTTATTGTATCGGTGTGTTATGTATATATATTTATATTTTGCACTACTTCAGCCGGTTCGGATCCGAAAAAATTATGCATACTTTTTCGGATCAGATGCACTGTGCGCACTCTATATAAAATAACGTGCGATACGTATTGGATCGCTTTAGGTCGGATCGGACACAATGTGAGCACGGCGATACTTTTGCGATGTAGATCGGTCAGAGATTTTAATTCGATGTTCACTGGACAACTTGCGACGTCAAAATGTTAGACCCATAGTGAGAATGGGAACAAACAAATATCAGGTTATATTGAATTTTAATTTTAAATTCTACCTAGTTTCATTCGTGCAAATCCATTTTTAACATCGGGGAAAATACAATTTTTTAGGCCCAATAGCTACTTTGATGCGGAAATAGACTGTATTAGGACTAGTCCTATGGGATCACAGCTGCACCACATTTTCCCGTTATGGTGCCCAGACGACCCCGGGTTTCCCCACTCTGCGGTAAACTAAATGCTGACCTAAAGAAATTGGTGAGCTTAGCAGGTCGCTGGCGGGTTTATCAGGTTTTCGGCTGGCCCCTAATTTGGCCCACACTGTAGAGGCAAGAGGTACCTCGAATGAGGCTCAACCTTTATGCCTTCTCGCAAGTCTTTCCCTCATTCCTTGTGCCTATGTCCGATACTTTCGATCCTATATTGTTTCCATGAACACTGATGACACTATATTTTCGTGTTTCTAAATGAGTTGCCGTCCTTTCAAAATATCGAGCACTGAGGAGGCGACTGATAAATTCATTTCTGATCTCGTTTTCATGAGTGTTGGGAAAAAATGAACACTGGTGGCATTAATATTAATATTTATTCTGCGTGTATGCTTTTTCGGCGGTTACGAACACCCATATTAATTTCTCCTATCCCGGAGTTTTGCATATATTCCCAACTCAGTTCGATACTGGTGGGAATAATATTTTATTTTGAAGTTATTTTTAATTGAAATGGAGTGGAATGAGAGAGCGAAGCGAGCGAGTGGAACGAGAATTTTCAATTTTGGCTATGGAGGGGGGTGAAGAATTCCTGTCTGTGTGTTTTTTTGTGTCTGTCGCACCTGGATCTCGATAACGGTTGGGAGGATTTTGATGCAAGATAGCTCATTCGAACCGCAATGGTCGATTTAGGTGTAGTCACGGAGCTGGTTTTTGAATTTTTTCCCGTGGGAAAAGTTATGGGGCAAAATGGCGTCATTTTGGCCCATTTTTCGGGCACTTCCTCCAGTTTTTGCGACTTTCCTCAATAAGTAAACGAGGTATCCGCAAACTAATAAGCCTATTCCATGTAGATTTACCAGGGCTTTCTAATGATATATAACAAGTTTTTCAAGTACTTCCCAATCTGGATTCTATAAGCTTATAGTTGGCGCCAAATTTAATATTTGGTGGAAAGTCGTGGGAAATGCACCTAAATGTGTGTTTTTGTTGCTTTTAGTGTCTTATATGGGGTTTTCTGGGCCAACAAGCTTATTGCGAGTGTCAAAAATATTGTGTGGCAGATATTTTTACACTTCTTCTTCAGACATTGTATGAAAAATGAGATTTTCCTCAAATGTCGGTTTGAATTCTTTAACGGTCTTTTCACGGTCAATTTAGGGTTTTATTGAATTATTAAATTGTTAGTTCATTGTTTTTGTACTCGTTGTATGATGTTTTATCTACTGCATACGTTGGCTATCAGAAGAGGCGGGTGTAACTATAACTCATCACTCACGGTTTATATAATGCTGCACCTGCGTACTGTGTGTAGTCTTTGTTTGTGTGTGCTTTCTATAACAGACTTCGGGGGATTGTTCTCACCACTCGAATTCTGGCGCGCAAGCGAGCTTCACTAGTTTTAAAGATGTAGCCTGGTCGAACCCCCGTAACAACATTTTATGCGGGAAGCATAGTTCGCATTCCTGTTAATGTTTACCATGAGGAAATCGAACGCTGGTGTCGAGTATATTCCCTGCTCATAAATCGATCCCGAAACCGGAAATGACCCAAGCACATGGGTTTTCTAGGTATTCATAATGGTTAGGCTTATCTCCAAATGGGAAAATAAGGGAATGGTTTTGAGTCGACTTAAAAGGAGAAGTAGAATAAGGTATGTACTCCCAGGACACCACCGTTTATTGCTGAAATCGTTAACATCGGAACTATGCAAAACGGGTACCCACAGCATACACGTGCCACACGCTCAGAAAAGGACACCCTTACATTGATCGCTATAAAGAGAGTCTGTGATTCTTCGCATGACTTTCAGATTGCCAAAATTCTCTCATTCAGTGATTGAGAGAATTTTGGCAATCATTGATTCCACGCAGTAAATTCCCAGCAAGATTCTGAGTGACGAGATTTTGTTTAACCTGGAAATGCTTAGCCACCTCTTGTATTGTATTGTCGTTTCACGTCACGAAAATTTCGCTCGTTTGATCAAACGACTCAAACGGTCGTGTAACTTGGCTGCACTTTAGCATTTCATCGCTGACCCTCATAAACATCGTTTGCAAAGTTACATTTCGACACAAATTTCGCTCGTTCACTCTCTATAAGCTATAATTTTTTTGACGTTTCACAAGTAATCTGTCAGCGCTCATCTGCATCCTGACCCGGACCAACACAAACCAATGGTCGTGGTTTAGCTTTCGCCAGAAAAAACCGTTGGGCCCACATGTCAGTTCGGAAACCGAAATGGAAATTTACCAGTATGTCAATGACACGCCCGTTTCTTTTGAACCCAAGGTCGTACAGGATGTCTCACCCACTTCCCGGACTGTCGGTTGCATCTGTGCATCAGAGTACCATAAATGACCCTCCTGTCTTACAATATACAAAAGTTATGTTTCAACTCAAAAGCGTCGCAGAACCGTTGCCAACAAACATTAAGAAAGTGGCCGCCTTTAGCGACCGGCAATAATAAGCAAAACACGTCGCTCACAGCGACCGACAATAGCAGGAAGTTATGTACAGTGGACAGTGGCTTCGCGCTGATCAGGAAAAATTTTGGCGCCGCACTACGCGTTTAAAAACGTGAAGTTTATAGATTTACGGTATAACTTTTAGGCAAGTACTACTGAGTGTTTGATGGCCCTGATGGTGCTTTTTAAGACCCTTAGTGTCTATAATAGAATGCTTATTATTGTCCTTTACGCCTAATACTAACTTAGAGCCGGAAATTTCGAAACAAAGCTTGTCCCTTTATTTCAGTTAGTCCTATAGTCATTACAGCCTGATTATGACGTAACTATGATCCACATTGGCAATACAGATGACCCGTATTACGATTTCCGACAGCGTCCCACCGGTCTTAACAACTTCTTCCCATTTTTGTGTATGCCGACCCAACTGGTCAGGGGCGCAGCGTCGATCTCGAAAGTGAGGGGGTAACTCTGGTCATATACAGCTTTTATAACTATAAGGTACACTCAGCAGCTGAGTTTTGCAATTCACCATTATAGGCATCAAACTCCAACTCTGATGCGACGTTCACGCCATAATGTCCCCAGCGCTTGACAGCATGATGCCTTGGACACGCATGTTTTTGAGAAATCTTTTATTTTTATTTTTCACCGTATCCGTATGTACAGTTTGGCGATGACTACAAGGGAAAAAGGGTCCAAATGGTGGACACATTATAACGCAAACGCCGCATGAGCTATAGTGCCAAGTGGTATCCAGCACAACTGCAAATTATGTTAAAACCATGTCAATCATTTAAAGATTGGCCAGAACATCAATCTAATGCCAGTTAGTCAAATGATCCAAAAAATATGTCATCGACTTTCCTTATATCGCACAAACTCTTTGCAGATTTCATTCAGATTAATTGTCTCAGCATATTCACTGTGTGTGTGGAGTAAAGTCAGATGATTAAGCCGCGACTCTGACATCGTTGTACGAAGCCAGGTCATTAAACGACGAACGCAAGAGAAAGATCGTTCAGGGGACGCTGTTGTAGGAGGAACGATAAGAACCAACCTGACAACCTTTTCAATCTGTTCATAAATGCCTCTTGCCTCATACGGTAAACATTTTAGCTGGAGAAGTATGTCGTTCGCTGATATAACTGAATATTTGAAGAGGTCCAATTCGTGTTCCAACATACGCACATCAACTTCACCACGGTAGCGTTCTGGCAACATCGATGCGTCTTTTTTAACCAGTGTCTCCTCTAATTGCTTTAAGGAGTCCATATTGGGCTGATCAAATCGATCGGAGATCGATTGCATGACGTAGTCCAAAAACTCAAACCACAACTGTCGATAATATGACTCAGCGCTTTGTGGAACATGCGGAGCTGTGGCAGTTACACTGTGCTCGTACCTTTTCGTCGGTCGTTTGGTCCGGGGAAGTGCAGGAGTAAGAAGATGCAATGAGTCGACCACATCCTGGGACCTATTCCAAATTTCGGCAAATTTCTCATCTGTTCTAAATCCGCGAAGCTTTTCTAAAACCTATTTTGCAGCTGTTGTGGCAGAAGAAACATTCATATTGTCCTGAACTGCAAGGTTAAGGCTGTGCTTAACACAGTGCACGAACAAAGCCTTGGAATTCTTTTCCAGAATTCGTGACCTAACGCCTTTAAAGCTACCAACCATGTTGGATGCGCCGTCATAACATTGGCCTCGGAGATTCAAAACTGACAATCCCACTTGGAGTAGGGAATCCACGATCACGTTCGTTAAATGCTCCCCCGTTGTTGACGTAACGTCACTCAAGCCGAGAAACGCTTCGACTGGATGAAGATTTTGATCTATGTAGCGAGCACATATGGAGACATGCTCACTACTAGCCACATCAGTGGTTTCATCGACCATAACTTTGAAATAGCCGTATGGAGACGTCGTTATAGTTTTGACAATGTCCCTTTGAACGGCATGAGCCAAAAGCTTAAGAAGTTCGTATAACGAAAAACTAGCGAAAAACGTCATGTATACAACAACCAATAGGAACATAAATGATAAATATGATATCGATTATACAAGGATGTTCATGTCAACAGCATTGGCAAGTTTTATGGTTGCAAAATTGAAAGCTTGCGCCACAGGCCAAAGTTTTCTTTTACAAGTCGTAGTCGTAGTTAAGTACAGTTTTGGGAACGCAAATTGAAGCAGAGCGATAAATATTTAAGCAACTCCAGTATACATTATCTGGAATGCGGCTAAAACGTGGGGGGGGGGGGTAAAATACTATAGTTACCCCCAGTCCAAAAAGTGGGGGGGGGTAAAATACTATAGTTACCCCCCAGTCCAAAAAGTGGCGGGGGGGGGTAAATACCACCCCTATCCCCCCTAGTGCTACGCACCTGCAACTGCTTAAAACATATATATGCCTAATATTTATGAAACAATAACGATACACTATTATGACATACCATGAGTGACACGAGTGCCCGCTTAGGATATTGCAGCAACAATACACCGGCTGTCTGCGTACTGGGAACGCTCTGGTCGGGACGGGATCAACGAAAATCCAAAAAACAGGGCCCAGTGATATTCTAGCTGGTGTGCTTGGTCCCTTCCGAATATGAAAGCAGCAATTACAATACGTATTAAATTCATTACATTTTTTCAACACAATTGATAAAACACGATTGACTCAGGCAGCTAAAACACATGAGCCAAGTAGACACAATCAATTTTGATTTGATCCCTCGAATTTGGGTTGCTCCCAAATAACAATAATATACATCTTGAATTGTTAAATAACAAAAATGGTGATAGAAACGTTGAAAACCGATTCCGAACCTCACCGAGAATAATATTTAATGATGTATTTAATGAAGTTTCACTCATGAAGCAAAAAGAAATTGTGTAAAATTTGGAAAACAAACAAACACACAATCAAAGACACAACAAACAAACAGGAAAAAATATTTATTAGCTGAACAGATTTTATACAATGTTGTGTATTTATTTGTTTTAATAATAAAATGTTTTATTTTAACTATTTTATATAATATATATATAATGATTCCGTTGTGTACATAAAAATAAAAGCCATTCTATTGTACATACCAAACGTTAAAAAAGCACACCCACAATAATGTCTACTCGTTTAATTTTTTCTTTTGATTTGTTTTTCGGGTATTCGTTCATTTTTTTTGCTTTCGACAATAATTAGCGCTTCGGGTTTCTATTTATATTTTGGGAATGCTACTAAATAATATTTTGTAAATCATTTTGACTAGAAACTGTGAAAGGAATAGAATGGTCTGGCCAGGCGAAGATCTGATCTGATGATGACACTGTTTATCTTTCGAAGAAGTTAGTAAGTGATTTATGACAGGTGGGTACTTTGGAACAATGTGATTTTAGTATGGGGCTCCAAAGAGAATTATGTATATGTTATACCCATATATTATCCCTCAGCTACAACTTTTAATTTCAAGCTGTTTCCAAATATAAGCTATGATTTTGACACTGTGCAAAGTTCCCAAATACCACAATACTATCTCAATACTGTTCTTGGAGCAGTATGGTTTATATCCTATATCGATGATGTCTCAGGGGTAGCTGAATGCTGAGGGATGGGGTGTTGGGGCCGCGTTTAGGCTCTCAAGAGGGAATTATCCAACCAGGGGGGGGAAGCTCAGGAGATAATACGTCCCTCTCCCTCTATGATCGTGCATGGTCTTTATGCTTTAATAAATATAAATAGTTAATTTATAGCGCGTTTCGTATAAGGAACCACAAAACACTGTGGTCGTTTACGATGGCACCCGAAAAAAGAAACTGGCTGTAATTAAATTTCAATACATAGAAACTACCCATCACAAATATTCTTGAATAACTCAACCACCAGGAATCTGCACGTGTTCTTGATATAACACATCAATATGTTACTGTAGTATGTAAATATTGAGTAAAAATATTAAGATTGCTATAAACACAGCTACCGCATACAAACTAACTTACTACAGCACGTTGTCCGCTTTGTGTGATCTAGAATCGCGTAGTGAGATCAGAGTTCAAAGGCTAAAAAGACAGTCAGAATATGTTTTTGTGTGACAACCTCCGAATTCGAAAGGGCATATCGACACGATTTAAAGTTTTGTTGAAAATATCTTAGTGCATTAATATATTTCATCTTGGGTTGGGTGTATTTTTCTTCGGTAGATGTAAAAAAACCAAACTTTTTCATGAAAAATTATGCAGTCGCTATCTAAATTCAAAAACAGATCTTCCTGTTTTGATGAAATTGGTGCATCCGTAAGTGCCCATACCATGGTGTTTCATAATTTTGATCTTTTTGAAGGGGATACGAATACTATTTTCGAATAAAAATCTGCTTTGCGCCTAGTTGTCGCTGAACTTCTTTATATGAAATGTAAGCATGTCAAAACCTTGCACATGTTATGCGGCGTTCACGTTATAATGTCCCCAACGTTTGGAACCTATGTACACCACATAGTGTCAGGAACACCGTCAACAACATGGTATCTTAGACACCCGAAGTTTTTTATAATTTTTTTCAAAGGCTAACGGTATTGCCACTTCTGGACAGTGTCAAGTACACCGTATCTTCTAGCAGTTGTGTTGATAGTGCGCGGCATTACTTCAAGAACGTTCATATGTACTGGATACAAATATCAAGAATTAGAAAACTTCACCGCACATTTGACTAATAAACCGCATTAGCTACAGACGCTGTTCGTTACAGTTAATTCGAGCGAAATTAGGAGGTAAGGGTGTATATGGCACTGTAAAGAAAAAATATAGTATATAGCTAAGGGTTTGTCGTAGCTTCTCGGCAATTGATTTAGAGTATGAATGTCACCCTGATTGTCTATACGGTAGGGTAGCAACTACAGCTGGACAAAATTTCCAAACAGCGAAAACATTATAACGTGAACGCCGCATTTTGTCTGTTCGATTTGGAAAAATACTAGAAAAACAGTGTAAAAATTCTTTTTCCACACATTTTGTTTAAGATTACGCTACATGCTATAATTTTCCAACAAGAAAAGGGTTTGAATGTTGGATGTTTAGTAGAGGCGAAAAGGAGCGTTATTATTTAGGCCCGTCTCGTCTCCGCCAGAAATGTGATCAGCCGATGTTGATCACATCCCGTCCGGCCCGAAATTTTGCAAAGGCCTGAAGCCTGACCGTGCCCGATTAAATTCTGAACAGCCCCGGCCGGGCCCGAAAAACCTGAAGAAGTTGATATGCAAACATGCTCATGAGGGGGTAGGGGGTTATCTCCTGAGGCTCCGATCTCA
Source organism: Trileptium ribeirensis (assembly GCA_030248225.1). Lineage (NCBI taxonomy): Eukaryota > Metazoa > Nematoda > Enoplea > Enoplida > Thoracostomopsidae > Trileptium > Trileptium ribeirensis. Next base: position 27,928 of record JASANE010009175.1, on the reverse strand, counting down.
GTGATGCTCCGACTGGCTCCAGGTGGCCACGGCTCCGACGTAATCTTACACCGTATAACAATAGCGAACAGGTTATGACAGCCCCTGCTTTAAGTGAAACACTCTCAAAACGCAAGTTGTATTAGTCGCAGATGTAGTTAGCTTAGAAATAATTTTTAGGTACCATGTTATGTGTTTCGATGTGAACAACTGTTTAGGACAGTGAAAAGAATTTTCGGGTCTTTTAGGTTTGGTTCCCCCAGCCCGAAATAGGTCGATTTTAGATTACAAAGGTAATTTTAGTACCATTCAACTCAACTTGACGAGCTGGTTCAGAAAATATCCATTTTGGCTATTTTTTGACAATTTTTTCACTTTTTTGGTTCCTTGAGCCTAAGCCTAAACCTTTCTCTTAGCCTAATTTTATTGAACCATGACTCAATTTAGCTGGTTTTACCACAATTCCACTTAGCTCGTCAATATGGTACAAGTGATGTATTCGAGTGATAGGTTCGAGTAATTTATCGACAAAAATTTTTTCGAAAAATTTGGGTAGCCATGGGGAGCCCAAAAATTTCGAAAAAAAATGGGCAGAAAAATGGCCGAAATTAATCTTTTTTGAATCAGCACGTCGAGCTGAGTCGAGTGGTTCTAAAATTACCGCTGTAATATTTAAAATTCACCAACTGCGGGCTGAGAGGCAAGGGGCAGAGGGTGGCTAACCGAAATTACCCGTATTTCCACCACCAGTATTAAAGCGATAACGCCAAACCTTCGAAATAGTTTGCACCATCTCTTGCTGATTTTAGTGTCATACGCCGCTGCTTTTGCACTGCAAATTTATCAATGTATTCTAACTACAATTAATTCATTAATTTTATATCTATTTTAAAATTATCTAGATGTCGTCGAAATCAGGAATCACTGATAAGCGAACACAAACAACGTTTAACTTTGACTTGTTACCTCGTGAAATATGTCTGCAAATATTCGCCGAAATGAATATTATGAGCAAACACAGCGCGTTAAAAGTATGCCGTCTTTGGCGAACGTATGCCACATATACGCTGGAGCATCTTGACCGGCTGGCATTTTTCAAATTGTTTCGCACCGAAGAGGCGGAGAAAAGCTGGGACAATAATCCGGATACAATGCCAATGGGACGTAAGCTAAACGGAGCACTTCATCAAATTCTGCGTTATTGTGGCTCGAATCTTCGGATCCTCGACATGTCTGATCCATGTCCGGATACCGGGCTATTTCGAGCCAACGAACGTACATTCCAAATTATTGGACATTACTGTTTGTCACTTGAAGAAATATATTTCGATTGGCTTTTACTACTCAATGATCATTTATTAGAATTTTGTTCAAAAACGAATTTGTCCAAAATTACAATTGTTAGTTTTCGCGGTTCATTTAATCACTACGTCGATATATATTCGGGTTTGAGCGCAGTTTACGAAAATTGTTCACAAATTCAGTCCATCGATATATCGTACAGCATCAAAGCACGTGTACGCGATGTTCAAGAATTGTGGCCTACTACCCTTAAAGAAGCAAGTGTACCTTTAAGACGTTTTATAATTGTTCCTTTAATGGTTGCATTTCATCGCGATTTAACTGTATTTCAATAGAGCATTCTAGGTTTATATTGAAAACGTGCTAAAAATTTCGACGATTTTATAGCCAGAGATTATTTTGCGCTTGGTGTTACTTAGCTAGATGCTTCATGGAGACAGTTGGATTTTCACTTTTTAGAAACATTTTTCGACCTGTTTTATATTTAACATCGTTTCGTGTAACCAATACACAATGTTTATATGATGTTAGTGTACCAATACGTAATTTCGTTGAGGTAGTCTTGAGTTAAGCCATTTCAGAAGCATATATTTCAGAAGGTTTATGTATTTCATAATTAACACAGAACAATTATTTATCGCTGACATCTTCTAAAATGGGAATTCGGGGACAGCCTAGAATTTGCGGTATTTTCGGTTCCATCTGGCACGAACTGGGTGCCGCTTGTTCTTGCGCCATCGCGAAATTTCGGGTTCTGTCTTGTTTAATTTACCTTGGTAATTTTTTCTTTTGACCGGTGAAGCACCTACTCGTACTAAAACGAAAAATTTGTTATGTTTTGTAAAATCTAAATAATTGTATAAATTATGCAAAAATTGGTGATCTGTTAACCCTATTATGTGTCTGTATGTCATGCGCCCATGTATATATTTGCAGTAATAAAAACCACAGAAGACGCAAAAAAGGTTCCTATGGGATTCGATCGGGTAACTTCAGAATTTGGGAGCTAGACCACTCAGTTTGATGTAGTTTATTTGAATTACATGCGATTGCGAATTAATAAAATTTTCAAGACAATGCGTAACACGAAAGTGAAATTTGAAATAAATGCACCTAGCCCCTGCTGTTTTATCACCTTAGTTGATTGCTTAAAGTATTATTACCTAATATTTACACGATCGGACAAACATCCAATGAAACAGTATGTGAGTTAATGGTTGTTATTACCTAGGGTAAACCCAGCGGTAATTAATTTTATAAACAGCGGACATAAGCTTAACGAGAGCAAATGTTTTGTATTCATTCTCAGAATCGAATTGTGTCTCAATAATTCCACTCAGGACCAATATTTATTAAGCAATCCAGCTTAACTATTGTGAAGAGAGACTAAAATATTCAATTTAGTTTTTATTCTGGTAAAAGGTTTCACAGTAGGTTATTTTTGCTGCAAGTATTTTGATGATTTTAAGCGTATAACATTACAATGCTGTCAAAAGACCAAATCACTTTTGTGGACTTGGCTTTAAATCTTAGGTTACGAGAATCAGGATACTAGGATTTGCGATTATAATATACAGTGACGTCGCAAACTCTTCAAAAGTGGAGAGGGCAGGCCAGCAAAAATGGCGGGGGAAAGCCAGTCGTTTACATCCGTTTCCTTATAACCCCATGAAATAACTTTTCAGCGTTTGTTAGTAAAAAGTTTGAGGCCATGCCCACCCCTTTTGCGACGCCCCTGATAATATATAATGGCTAATGATTGTCAAAATTGAATAGGCATGGGCATCGGGTAGCAGATCGCTACCAGGATACCTGTGTAGCCGCCTTGTATAAACTACCCGGGCACCCGAAACTCCCCGGTATCCGACGCAAATTTTGGAAGTTCGCGTAAGCACCACTATCAACTCAAATTTACACAATTTCGACGCTCAAATTAGGTACGCAAATCTATAGATAAGGCTTGTACACTGAAAATGTGTTTCTGTGAAATTTAAAAGAAATTTCTTTGAATTTTGCACCACCAGATATTCTTTTAAAATTCAAAGAAATATTCCTTGAAATTGAAAGAATTATTTATTTAAGAATTACACATCTTTGCAATTTCAGAGATAATTCTTTGAAACTTCAAGGAATATTTCTTTGAATTTTAAAAGAATATCTGATGGTGCAAAATTCAAAGAAATTTCTTTTAAACCTCACAGAATATATTTTGAGTGTAGGTAACAGTGACCTTGAGCTAAAAGAAATTGTTTCCTACCGTACAGTACTGCATATTGTGGCCGAAGAAAATGGTGTGACAAACCACCCAAGTTCAAGTAATGCCTTGCACAGACTACGTTATGCAGCCATACGATAAAAATACAAGTTTGAAAGTTCAAAAAGTAAAGGTGCCATTATGTTATAATATTATACTATGTATTTCCTATAATGACATCATAAAAACTATATGTTATTACCGTTTGGTTTACAAAAAGTAATAGTAAACTTTAATTATGCAAAAAAATAGGTTTGACCCCTCTAGTTCCTAAACTTCAAGATGGGCACATACGCATGTTCTGCCGTGTTGCTGAAAATTGTAACCGTCGCCTAGGATTAGGAATCATTAACAGATTACGGCAGATACTACTCCAAGCATGATACACAGTAAGACGTTCTAAATTAGAAAACAGCAGATTTAAATCTTTTGCTAAAGATAGATCAACATGTTTCTTGGTTACTGCGTTACTGCATTAATGCAGATTTTTATTACAACAGCGACTACAACCCATAAACGAATATGCGGACGTCCCTAAATAATATATGGTTAACCATCGGCAGACATTGTCAAGAGAATTTATTTGTGTTTCCTTTTCCATGCATTAGGTTTGGTCAACTAAAATCACGTCCAATATTGTTGTTTCAGTTTATGACATGGTAACCGCTTAATTCATTTAATAAAAAATTTTACAGTACGAGTAACCTAAGCTATTGCTACTGCAGGTCTAATATCTAGCTAGTGAATAAGAAGAATAAATAATCAATTTTGAGTCAAAATCGTATATGCTATGTTGATACTATAGCTTGAAGATGATTGGCGGTATTTCTTGCAAATTTTGACAGACGGATCACATGCATATCATCGATATATTTCTAAAATCGTCCAACCTACGGAATAGATATCCAATATCTAAAAGCAATATTTTTAACCAAGATTCGTGCATATTTCGCTGTTACAATGGCATTGGAATAGTTGACTCTATTTGGCTAAAATTTTATGTGATTGTATAAGTCTGTGAGAGACATGTACCACTGATTTCTTACTGAAATTTCAGATATGGCTTCTAATAAGTGGCGCAAGTATAGTCCGTACTAAAATTAAAGAACCTTTCGATTTCATCTGGCTAATCAATATTTAAATAGGATGCAGCTAAACGCAACGGTTTCAGTGCAGCATCTAGTAATATTATATGTGCCTAACGCCACAACTTGGGTACTTCTTCGCAATAAAGATGCACGAGTTCACAATAACACGGAAATGTTAATTCCACGTGCAGTGGGTAAAAATTTTGGCCTGTAGGAAGTCCATAACTAAAGTTTGATTGTGCGAGAAAAATGGGGTAAACAACAGTATTGTACTTGCTTTAGTTAGTTCACAAGTTATGTTCCTTTAATGCATTTTTAATCTTTCGGCTCGCCAAGTTACAAAAATGGGGTAAACAACAGTGTTGTACTTGCTTTAGTTAGTTCACAAGTTATGTTCCTTTAATGCATTTTTAATCTTTCGGCTCGCCAAGTTACAAAAATGGGGTAAACAACAGTGTTGTACTTGCTTTAGTTAGTTCACAAGTTATGTTCCTTTAATGCATTTTTAATCTTTCGGCTCGCCAAGTTACAAAAATGGGGTAAACAACAGTGTTGTACTTGCTTTAGTTAGTTCACAAGTTATGTTCCTTTAATGCATTTTTAATCTTTCGGCTCGCCAAGTTACAAAAATGGGGTAAACAACAGTGTTGTACTTGCTTTAGTTAGTTCACAAGTTATGTTCCTTTAATGCATTTTTAATGTTTCGGCTCGCCAAGTTACAAAAATGGGGTAAACAATAGTGTTGTACTTGCTTTAGTTAGTTCACAAGTTATGTTCCTTTAATGCATTTTTAATCTTTCGACTCGCGAAGTTACCAGCTCCATGTCAATTTACTGCTGTGCATGAGTTTGGATCTTAGGAAATGTCGGATAACTTGATAATAAACAATGGTAAACGTAACTTTAAGCTAAGATATAAAAAATCCATGATCGAGCTTTATACATGCTGACAATATATATATGATATCTAACAGACCATGTCACCTCTTGGAGCCAAACTTAACTGCCATTTTGAGGTTGGACACATTATAATATTAAAGTTGTATTTTGCAGAATCAGTCAAGGGTATCAGTTTTTTTGTTTTCTATTTGCTGAATTCCAACAAAGTTCTAGAATTTAAACATTTCTAAATAGCTACTAACTTTGTTAATGCGACCTCGTTTTAATTTTTATATTTTTGCAACGTAACGTATTAAAGATGTGAATACGCGGTACCCTACTTATTTCTACAAGCTTCGGAGACATTTGCGCGTAGCTTTAACTTACATAATTCATAGAAGGTCGTTATTGTCCTTATTAGAAGAAGTCTTCAGTCCAAATTAGAATACTTAGTGCCCTGACTAGGAACCTAGTATGAATTATATGTATTAAAAATAAATGTCCATATGCTGTTTACTTCTACTTCACTTGTCTTGGTGTTGGGTTAGCTATATTTCTTAAGTTAAAAAGGCAATTTTCCTTTAAAGCAACTTCAAAATACCTAATACCCAAATACCCGCATACACGACTGCGGTATCCGTGTTCCCGACCTACTACCCGGGTACACGACATGTCTGATACCCGACGTCGGGTTGCCGGATACCCGCGAAGAAGTGCCCATGCTTAAAATGGAACCTTACGAATCACTAGGGAGTCTAACGCCGGCGAACTTTTACAGACAAATTGTTATCAAAACATGATTAAACCCTTTGCTATCAGGATATATGCAATTTCGATTATTTTTACATTACATCAGTCAAGTATTCTGAATTTCAACTTATATTATTTAGTCGTATATGCTGTATCTAAAGAGCCACTATTTTTTCATTTAACATACGCTGGATGACTGATGTGGTTTTAGTTTCAAAGTTTCAGTATATACATCTAAGATTTCTTTATCCAAATTTACTACTAAACTTCGATGTTTTTATAATTTCTATAAATATCAGGTTTATATCGATGAAGCCAAAATGCTTACGGGTTATTCAATTTTTTCACTATCAAATTGCTGTCCCGATCTGGAAGTTCTTTCTATGTGCACAACGTCTTACGGAATGCATCCTGCGCTCGATTTTGTGTGCAGAGGATTCAAAGCACTGCGAAAGTTGATTGTTTCCGGCTATCGTGGAACGGTTGAAGCTGGAAAGACAATAGGTACAAAATATTTTTGGTAATTACATTATCAGTCGGTATAGGATAAATAAATTTGTTGTTTGATCATTTGTATCTTAAAAGATGGCAAATCACAGCAGAATCCTTGAAGTTAAAGAGATAATTATTTAAGAATCTTACGACGTTTTAGGCTAATGCCCCGATTTAGTGTAGCGCAGATTTTTGAAGTGTTTAGTTTAGAATATAAAGCAATAAAGTATTATTTAGTTTGTCGATAAATCATTGATTGATACAAAAAAGCATTGCCTACTGTGTCGTTGTAAAATCGAAGTAATTCAATCGTCAAAGTGGTCAAAAATCTTTCAAATACTATCGCGTATAGCGTAACTTTTTTGTTAGTTATAAAGCATCAATCCGATATTCGTGAACCTCGGAGTTGTCGTTTTTGAGCAGTGTTTAGTTAAAATTTATATCGAAAAATAAAATTGTTTCATTTTTATAGATTTACCGCTGTAGTAAACCAAGTATTTTTGTATAGTAAAAGAAAAACTACATCTACTTTAGGCAAATCGATTTAGCGAGGATTTTTCATTATTGATAGTATTCCCTATCAACGTGGCATTACGACATTAAAACAGTCCTACTACGTGTATAATTAATATGAAGAAGTAAAATCTTCACAAATGTTTGACCGCAATTTAAACATAAATTTTAGCAAGATAATAGATCGTGTATTTTGAAACTGGAGAGGAGGGATAAAATTTTTCGCGAAATGTACTGAGTGCTACAAAGAACCCACAAATTTGAAAATTTGTGGGTGCTGCAAAATTTCATACATCCAGTAATTTCCTGGGTGCTTATCGTATAATACAGTAATTATCCAGTAATTTGAAAATTTGTTGATGGTTATAAATTCCATGCATCCAGTAATTTTGTATTCACAATCGAGACCCAATAAATTTTTATTGCGATACGTATTTTATCCCCGCCTTCAGTTTTAAGGTAGACCATCTATAAACTATAACTAATTAGTGGATAATATCGCAATCATGGTTTTGCTCTATATATGAGCCGATCAGGATTCCTTTTAAATCTGGCTCGCGCAAATCTTGTCGCTGATTGCAAGTGACCGATTAAGTAGACCTACGGGTTTTACGTATCCTAATCGTATTTTGGATTAATATAACATCACATAAATTAATACAGCAAAGTATTAACGTATAATTGCTATTTATTATATACCTAAAAGTTATTGGTTTGCCGGCTTACTGTTAATTTATCAGGTTAGGCCTTACACCTTTCAGCGCCATATGCTGCATGTTATTTTGACTCCTTCGATGTTTGTCAATGACCTAAATGTTGATAAACCATAATAATTGTTAACATTTCAGAACAATTGACGTGTCTTGAAGAACTGGTATTGAATAACAGTACAATGGTCACTGACGAAGTTATGATCACCGTAGTCAAACGGTGTACCCTATTGTCAAAACTAGATATTGGAGTTGATGGCCCTGAAGAGGAACAAAAATTTGCAGTCCATGGCATTGTTACTGGTTAGTCGTTCACAAATCTACAAACCTAAAGAAATTATATCACGCATAAACGGATTAAAAAATAATTTATTGCACGTTGTAGCTGTAAAGTCCACATACTTATAAGAATTCTTTTGACAATTATTCTGAGAGATATTTTGTTATGTAGTGTTTACGTTAAAAAGGACCTACAGTGTGGAAGATTTATCCACCAATAGTCTACACTAAATCAATTAATGCATTTACGCTTAAGGTCCAAGGTCCAAGGGAGTTGCCGGGGCGGGCGAGAGGGAGTGGGGTGCGGCGCAGTCGGTGCCGTTAACAGTGGTGATTGCGGAGCCGGGAGGGTGTCGGAGCTGGCAGCGGGACGTTCGGCGCACGGAAGTGTCAGGGGGCACGAGTCAGGGTGTCTTCGCCTAGCGCTGAGGGGTCTCAAGCCTTAGGGGAACGGTAATCCTTACCTACGGTGAGCATGAATGACTAGTAATATACAATGCCTAGTTTTAATATTCATAATGACACACAGGGAGCATCAGACGCCGTCAACCTAACTATGGTGTATAAATATATTAGCTGTATTTCACTGACGGTGTCAAGGACACGATACACAAGCACGGTATACAAGAGTAGGAATATTAACATCATGATGTATACAACACAGTATATTACCATTTTCAAAAAATTTATGATGTAGTCAACACCATACAGTTGTCTGCGCTGCAGTAGGTACTTATATTATCTTAAAATAAGATCAAAACACTATGTAGTGGCAGACGCCATATATTTATAGACAGTGACAGAAACTCCCAGAGTCCCCAACACATCCACAAGCAGGGTTTCTTATAACGTAAATGCCGCATTATGAATAACGAACTACGGAGAGGTCGTTCAAGGCCCAAAAATTAAATGTTGTGACCACATTCACCATTTTTGGATAAAAGAATGTAATAACAAACTGCCGAAGTTTACTTTCCAGCAACGGAGTTTATGAATATATTTGCTAAATTATCTTAGCTATATGTAAGATACATAAAGATACATATAGGTAATCATTTTGAAAGTATACATTTACGAATCCACAATATTCCGAATCTTGCACGTATTGCTTTTGAAATAAATTTTAGATGGCACACTGGAAGCCATTGCTAACAACCTTCGTTGCCTGAAATGGCTGTCACTTGCTGGACGCCATTATTTTTCAGACAATGGATTATGCGTCGTAATTGTTACAAATTGTAATCTGCAATATCTATCAGTTGCGTATTGCAGGTAAGGCTGAAGTAAATGTGTTGTGACAAGGAAATGACATTGTAATGCGGGTAATGCGGGATATCTGTAGCACAGTCGGGGGCGGGGAGGGTGTGGTGCAAGAAGGAGGGTATAGTCGAAATTGTCATAAACTCATAACTTTTCTGAAAAATTCTAGATAAAATTTAGCTATCTTAGCGTAAATTGCTAAAATTATGCTAAAATTTTCTCCGGTGAGGAGTGGCGTTGGGCTCAGGGTGGGGGGTAGATATGGCTTGAGACTAGCGTAGGGGTGAACATGACTTGGAGCTAGGAGTCTAGATGAAGGGAACAACTAACCCTATGAACACTTGTGATACATATATATTTATACAGGCATATTATTGCGTTGATTTGCGTTTTCTCAAACTGAATATTTACAATTCGGGGAGCGATATAATATTTTAGACGGCCTGTCCCATCGGAAATGGTGAATAAATTTAATCTAATATCTTAAATGTATCACAATTATTAATATTTCTATTTTAGTGTTAGAAACTGTCGTAAAATTACTTTTCATAATTTTCGGTCGACCATAATTATTCAGTTTCTATGGTACATACGAGAACTACATTTACTGCAGTGTTCTGCTTCTGAAACGCGTTCATACGACTCAAGAATGAATAATCATAAAGTTTTCGAGTACTGGGTTGGGGTAGTACTACCTTCGCATTTGCTATATATTTCTGTGGTATTTCAAGTAGTGTTTGAGGTCAACTTGAGTGAGCAGTGATTTAAAAGAATACAAATACCACAACGCTAATCGGTGTAAAATTTTGTTGTAAATCCAAATGTTAAGTACAAGCAAACAGCTACACATAGTATACAATTATGAAACGATCATTATCATAAAATATATAAGTTTCATATTTTGGATTATAATACGATTGCGCCTGCCGGCCTTCATTTTGGTTTTCAGTCTGTGAATTGACAATAGCTTTTGAACTTATTACTTTCACCATCTAAAACCTTGTATTTCAAAGTGGAAAAGGATTTTTAGGGCTAACAATTTTCTCAATGAGGTTTGCTTGCATACCTCCTTTAAGGCTTTATTATTTTGAGCCTACTATAAACCGATAGCAACACAACCGTTTGCGAGGCATTTATCGTGAGAAAAACCGTTCCCACCGTCTTTACCTCCACCTCTTTTCTTCTATACTGTTGCGTATGTTCAGTTGTAGTGTGAACCATTCTTACTTATATTGATTGTATGTAATGTTAATTTTAAGCCCAGAGCAAGTACAAATCTAGAGGCATAACGCCGTAATAATCCTCTAGGAGCCGAATTATTGCGGCATCATATTGAAGAATATTTGAATTAATTCTATGATTTTGCAATATTTATCTGCAACTTATTATATGTCCCGATCTATCATATTTTTTACGGCATTCAGCCGTACTGAATTGTTAATGGAATACTATTGAATTTCTTCGAAGCTAAGCAACATTTGGGTTTAAAGAATTTATTTTATCCATAAGGCGCAGCGTGAATGAATTCATTAACCAAGCATTTTATTTTATTTTAGAGGTATTACTTCGTCCACACTTCACAATATTCTGTCCGACTGTCAATATATAAGTCGACTTGACATCAGCGGGTTGGACGATAATCTCGGCCGCAGTGATATTATTGAATTTTGTCAAAACTGGATCCACCGGAAACAAATTTTAGCATCAGAAAACAACATTGATTTAACACAGTGCAATCATTCTCGCAGTTGCCACACTAAGAGAGAAAATGTTGTCATTCAAAGGCCATACAACCTGAAGATTGATGCATGGTATTATTCAAAAGATGTTTTAAAATTTTCAGCGTTTCTTACTGATAAAATTCATCGAGTTAGCAGCATCTGTGATAATGAATTTACTTATGACACTATGAAACCAAGAAAGACAGTACAAATTTGTACTGAACCATGGTAATGTTTTGACACTTTTATATTTAATCAGTTATTCATATGTTATATGTACAAAACCGAAATATGTGTATTATTCAAAGATGTTTTAAAATTCTCAGCTTTTCTTACTGATAAACTTCACCGAGTTAGCAGCATTTGTGATAATGAATTTACTTATAGTGACACTATCAAACTAAGAAAGACTGTATAAATTTGTATTGAACCATGGTAAATGTCTTGGCGCTTTTATATTTGTTAGTTATTCATATATTATGTGTACAATACCGAAACAGTGATTGTATATAAATAAATCTTAATACATATATGGCCCACGGACGCAGTCAGAATTTTTCCACGTGCCATTAAATTACGAGTTGCCAGTTGCACAGAACATTTCCGCACTAAAGGCACTAAATTTTTTTACGATTTTTCGCAACGTCTAAAATTCTCACTCATAAAAATGTTTTCTAGGGAGATACATTTTCCACCCCCCCCCGGCTACATAAATGAATGGCACATTTTCACATATATATAGCATTACACTAGAATCTCTCCAGGGTGAAACGGAGCGTGTATGGTTTCATTTTTAAGCAATCATTTTATTTAATCACCTGTAACTGGCTGTGTTTGATGTATATACCAGCCTAAAATTTCTTGAGCCCTGAATACACTGAAAATGCTAAATACTCGGCGACTCTAAATCCATAGAAAACAATTTACAATACATCACGTATTATTGTGCTGGCCTCTAGATTACCAAACCGTCGTACTCAGCCTACCAGAAGACCAATATAGGCAATTCTTGATGACTTGTACGCAACAAATAACCAAACAAATGGAAATTCACTACATTTTGCAAATCGAGTTGGTCCACCATAACACCGTTGGAAGCGTTATGAAAAGGTTTAATATAGTCAAGTTGAAATAGCAAAACGGTCGCATCCAGACTGCTTGATAACCTAATAGGAACTCATGGTAAATTAAAACAGGCGACAACACGATGAAATTTGAAAAATCGTTATTTCAGACAAAGGGTCGACGACCATATCTTGGCTCACATCGGCTCAGGGAGTAGTCTCACAAAAAGTGATGGTCAGCAAAGTTATAGATCTCTATTTTTCGATGCCAAGCCTGTGTCGCGATATATGGGTTGCCAAGCTCTGGTACCCTTATGGCCAGATATGGCAAAGAACTGTTACAAACCTGTTTTTTTGCTATTTTGACCCGGAAGAAGATGTCTTATTTTAGTTCTTATTCAACTAGAGGGCACATCGTCATCAATTTTGGTATCGAACAAAAATTTTATCGAAATGCGTCCGTGCAAAAATGAGTTATGAATGACAATGACACAAAAAAAAACGAAATTTTCACGATTTTATCCTTAGTGCGCTCAGTGGAAGCTCCGCACGCTACGCTCGCTCCGTTGCAATTATGTTATTAATACAACCAATCTATATTTTTCATACCCGAGCCGTTTTTACTACTTTGCCTCTGGAAAGTTGTAGCACAGATACATTTCACTTGAAAAATTTGGGTTTAATGAATATAATTTTCAGCATTAAGCTTCCTTAATTCGATAGCAACCAGTACAATTCAATTCTGCGGTATGACAAGAAGGTAAGACCGAAATTGTTTAAATAAGAATTCTACAGAAGGTCCGAAGAAATATTAAAAGGAGTACATATAACAAAATGAGTAAATTTTGAGTTGAAATGGCACAACATTCTTAAATCGAAAAACTTAACAAACCCCATGAACACGGAACTTTGTTATATAATATGACGAGTGCTGACCGGCAATGTTCAGCTAATTAATTGTGCCAAAATCACACCATACGTAAAATTCTAGCAGTATAATTAAGAATTTACGGTTAACATTGTGTAACTGCGTTTTAGCTCTTAGTATTTTTGATGCGCTGACGTAGTTTTTTGTGTAATTAACACGTAACTAAAAATTAGAACGAACATGATGAACAACAGGAATTTTGCGGTGTTGTCTCAGCATTGTTATTTAACGGTTTTCTCTGTCAGACCCAAAAAACTATAAAGTTTGTCAAATAGTAGGCTTGCTTCGCGAGGTGTCCTCGAACCCCGTTGGTTTGGTAGCGCACACGTCTAGTAGCGGGTGTAATTTAGTGAGGTAAGCAGGGAGGCTGACACTGCTCACATATCAACGAGGACAACATACTAAAAGACACAAATGGCTGTAAAAAATTACAAACAGCGTCATCCTGAAATAGAATGTATGAATATATATATATAACGATATGCAATGCATCGTACAATAGAGGTGAAAAATTGGGCTCAACCAACGTCAAAAACGCTCGAGCCGGCTCGGAAAACACATTCTGATGGCACATTAGATAATAATGACCTGTTCAACGAGTATCATGTAATCGGCCCACGTAATTAGACTAAATATATTTGCGAAACATAGTTTTAAATCGACATCGCTTTCCTTTCGTACAATGTAAAATAAAATTATTCCATAGCTGTTTTTTATTAAAAGTGGCGTAGTTTGCGTATAAGTTATTTAATAAAAGTAAACACAGCTTCTGCTTCCGCAGTTTTTATAAGAATTACGCAGTTTTGCTATAAGTGACTCAGTTTCTACATCAGTTTGCCTAAAACTTCAGTACATGACAAAACTTTAGAAAATTCATGCATGTTATAGTCCATATCTGCATGAGCGGCGATTGTTGTTGTATTAAAACTATATATGCAATAGTGCAGCAACCAAGAAATAGTATAGTCGATCTGCAGCAGAAAAATTAGCAACTATTATGTCCTATTTTAACGCCTTTTAGGGTGTGTGTTATTTGTGGTATCCAATATCATAGCTTTATCTTACCTGTCGCAATGCTTTGACTCGTGAGGGACGGCTACCCTGTGTACAGTTTGAAATAACTGGATGTGTCTATCTTGAGTTTATGACTAGAGGGGTCAACCCTGCTTTTCCTAATTGTGTTTACTATTCAAACTGGCGCACTAGAATCTTTCAAACGTAGTGTTTATCGCGTCTTTGCTGACAATACTTCGATTTGTTCTAAAATGCAACAATGAAGGGTTAATATTCATTAATGAGGTTTATGATTTATCTCTTCCGCTTGATATTACATAGTTTGATCTGTCAAGCCAATATTTAAAATCATTGGCGTTAAGTCCAGCGGTCTCAGCACAGAGCCTACTATAATTGTGACCGACGTGGCCCTAGGGGAGTTTAGTACCATGTGGATTACACACGACGTATACCAAATATTCCCGCAATATTTATCTGAGTTTTCCGCGGTTAATATATTTTAATCGTCTATTCCTAAGTCCTTACTTTGTTACACCACTTATGATAAATACAGTTTTTATTTCTCCCGTATTATACAACAAATTACAAACAATACCTTGACTGCCCAGCTTCTGGGGCTGATTGAGGTCCTGATCTACCTGCGCGACCATTTAAATACCCGAGCTGTAAGTCTTACTCCCAATATTCTCTTAGTTGATTTCTCTAAGTGTTCCAAATTATGTAGAAAGTTTTCCATGTTTTACTCTGGTTCCACTTCCGTAAAATTCTCTCTTAAACCTAAGTGAATTTTAGTCGTTAGAGAATAAGATTTTATGATTCTCCCCGAAATTCTTAAGTATAAACAACTTTTAAGATTTCATTCGAAAATCCAGCAGATACATATACACATATCAGCTAATGTGGGTCTAATACTTAAGGTACCCAACCTTTACACTCAAATTCGATATATTTCCAACTTACACCTGGACTCACATAAAACTCTTTTAATTCTATTATTCCCTTGAAAAGTCCCTCAAAATTAGATGTCTCAAAATGCTACTGCAAGCTGTACAGAAGCTCCATCACACGAAGGTTCCATCCATGCGCATCATATACAAAGGTAACACATGGCAGGAGGTGCTGCATACATACACTACGTTCCGATATATAATAAATTCATAAACATATTATGTGTACACGTCATACACATCGTATAGAAATAAACGTATACAATACATACACCCTGTATAAACATTCACAATCAACAACCAAGCACATATTATACAACAAATGCCTGACACAGATTATAAACAACAAACATAAAGTTGACGCCGCCAAACTATGAGTTCCCACCGTAATATTTTATAAAAAAACAATAAGTTTAGACAACAAGTTGAGGAGATGTCTACCACAAAGGGATTGCCCGATTGCAAACCCGATTGGTTAAAGACACTACAATTTTAAATGGAGAGTCGTTCAGGTCATAATTTGCCGCTGTGACAGCTGATAATTTGCGCTAGCCTACTGTGCTTTGAAGTTGAAAAAATATATTTTGAACGTAGTAGCTCTTTAAATTATATGTACGCTATTTTGACGTTGGAATAAACACTAAATAAAGAGCGTGCCACACAATTTATAACAAATTTATAGCGCATTGGCGATAAATTAAAGCGCTCAGCTGTTGCTAAAAAATTGCTTTATGTATATAATCTTTTAAAAATTGCAACCGAATTCGAGAAATATGTAGCAGACTATAGATATAGCCATTTCTAGACAACATTATACATATAGCCAAACATTTTGGAGTAATAGATATCAAATGGTTAAAAAATTACGACCGAACAACACTTCTAGTAACTAAACCGTGGATAACAACTACGGTATTTTGTATAATATGCGGGGGACCATTGCTTATAATCCCAGCTTAATACACCCATGTATGCCACCACCCTGGGATGTTATAAAAAGAATACTGGCATCATATATCAGGATTATCTGTTTAATCTTTTTGTCAATAATTTGTGTGATTAAAGACGTGCACGACATATGTTTCACTAAAACGGCCACCGACTACGTTTAAACATTTACTTACTAGAGTTGTAATATTTTGTAGTAATGGTTTCTCTGCTCCAAAATGCGACTGCGGCGGGGTCGGATGTCTGACGACATCTGTGCCAATGCTAACTACTGTTTTCTCTAGTGTAACAGCAAAAAAGTACCGTAAGTCAGGTCAATTATGGTCTGTTTATTTTTATAACAATGAATTTCTGTTTCTTACTGCTGCATTACACTGTAATACCATTTTTGTTAATTCATAAACGAACGTAGTTTAGTATCGGTGGTGGAAACGAATTATGTATTCGCTGTTATAACTATAGCTTACTACATCGAGCATCTCGGCAAACATTGTGTAACATTACATACATATTACCAGCCGTATTACAAACATTATGCAATGTATGAACATTGATTATATATATCTTCAATATTGCGAACCCCGCTTATGGCTGGGGCGATCATGCGGCACGCGTCGCTCTATTTCGAGGCCAATGGCCTTGGACCGGCGCAAGTCCAAATTGCTCATGCTGAGCCGTATCCAAAGTTATGTCGACAACACACCCTATATGCGATGAAACCCAAAATCATGGAAATTTAAGTTTTTTAATTTTATTTAAAATCTAGTCTTGTTAACCGATTAGGCACGCTGAAACTAATTGAATGTTGAAAAAATGAGCTTGAAATAGTTATTTGTAAACTAGATCAGATGCTGTTTAAGAAATGAGTTCTCAATAACCATGATATGACTAGGAATAAAGTATTGTGAAGATTTAAACTAAATACCGCCAGACAGTCACAACTTGTAGCCGGCAGCAGCAGTAGACAAACATTTCGCTACCAAGTAGTTTGTTGTTGTCGGCTTGTCACCTACTGAAACGATGTCTGTTATGCGAAAATTTAAACATTGACCTTTTGTTATGTTATCCGCGACAACAACAAAATTAGTGCTAATTTTGGTTTCACGCGGACACCACTACTCGTCAAAAGAGAGACATTTACAGACAAATATATTTATTATCGGTATGCTCCATCATTGTATGCGTCAAATGTAGCCAAAAATTTGATACATCTGTCTATGCATTTCTGTGTTTGATGATGATGGAGTTTTATATGCTGTTAAGTGCACCAAAAATCGTGCTCCTTCACCGCTGATCGAGTATTAACCGCATCTATGCTTTTGAAACGAAAATGTTTTCAGCGTAGATTTAAACTGTGTGTAAAGGTGGGGCAATCGAAGATCTTGAGGCACAGGAGATCGTTCTACATTGCGGTCCTCTGAAATTTAACTAAATTACCGTTTTAGTTAGCGAATGAAACTTGAAAGTGTGGAAGGTTGGCTGTCATTTAAAGCAGATAAACTATACATGACCATAAGGGATACGGAGATACCCTCTCCTCCCTTCCGCGCGAAGTGCACCCCCTCCTTTAACTGCAGATGCTCCCCCGCCGACAGCCTCATCCCGCCTGAAACGCTGAATGCCGACCTCCCAAACCTCAGACTTTGAACATTTGTGAGGTAAACGGTCCGGGTTGGTTGTCTGAGTACGTAAACGCAGCTGGTCGACCCGATGACTGTGTGATGTCGAACGTTGCATAAGTAGCAGATCTGCTGATCTGTTAGCAATTACAATATGGGAACACGTCAAAAAGGTATGGTATAAGGTAAAGCCTGACTATTTCGGCGTAAAATGCCCTGAAGCGTATGTATCGAAAAGTCGTACACACTTAATCTATATATACCCCCAGCCCCACGCACTGAAAGAGAATGAAAATTTTAGCAAAAATTCGGGTAGCACTGGCATAAAATGTAAAAGGTACTCTGGGGAGGGTGGAGGTCCACCGCCTAAAAACTTCCTCCTCGACTACCTTCCCTCGCATGCGGTCTAATGACTCGTTCATGATAAACTGGGTGCAGCTTGACTTAGTCTTGTCCGGTTATCAAAGTAGACTCAATTCACTTTTCTATAGCACAAGCTAGTTTTTTCTCTGCAGCCGTATGTAGCTCTCTGGATAATCCGTCTAGGCTAGGCTGACTATATAGGACAGATTATAGTGTCCTGGCGGAATGATTTATTCGGCTAATGTTTTGATTTATACTACAACGGCAAAAATTCAATTTTGAACAGCTGCCGAGGCAGGAAATTCAAATTTTGGCAGCACCACATCGTGAAAATACTCAAATTTCGGACAAGTACAATTCTTGACAGACGCCAGTGTAAGAAATTAATATTTTAGCGCGTGTTTTAGCTGTAGAAAGGGGAAACTCTATCGGACGCAATTTATAGTCAGCGCAGACTGTTCATGCAAAACATCGAAGTCACGTAAGACTCCTCTAGTTGTCCGTGGTGTCTAGCGAAGCTACACGCGGAAACGGTGTGCGGAACATGAGACTGTTGGACAACTTAGAGTCATTTTGCACACAACTTAGCTTGAACGACCTATAACCCCACCTAAAGCGATGCCAACAAAATCATCGACACCTAGCTTTTACAGTGAGAAAAGCGACATATCAGTTTCGTTTAAGTCTGATTTAGTAACAGCTAGTGTCAACGACGTTGAAAGACATATTTAGAAAATACATTCCAACGAATTGTCATTCCTTTTGCGATGGCGTATTTTCGAAAATATACTCGATTGAACGACATGTAGAATGAATTCACATAAACAGCCCCTAACTAAGGAATTTGACAATACATACATACATACAAATATATTAATCTCTTTACAAATTTTAGCATATATAGAAATTTTAGCAAAAAATAGACAGTGCCAGAGATTATGTAAGGGGTCGAAAGCAAAATACCCATTATTATAATCAAGTAATGGTATAAACAAATCCTTTTTGCACGTATATACGTCAACAAGTGCACTTATACATAGACCGATGCACCAAAGAGTGCATTCGTAAAAGCCATTGCTCTAACACAAGCAGCGCTGCAAACCATTGCACTATAGCGTCTAAATATGAAACTCATTGCCCGGGGGATAATGATAACCACCGCCCGTGCGAATGCAATAGTATCGTCAAATGCGCGATGCGATAGCATTGGATAAAGCAAATGCAGAGGCACGTGCAAATGTTTTTACATACATGGGAGCTGAGGTTATAACTATTGCACGAAGGATGAATCTGATATTTCCATTGTAGTTTAGTGCAGGTGCTTGCAACTGTTCTGAAGATATTGGCTGTGGTGTGCAGTTGCTGCACACCAATAAATGTGATCGACGCATAAGTGTCAAAAGATTCGTAAACACCTTGCGAGCTATCTCTCAATTTAGCACCATGACTTTATATGACATATTTCGGCACCAAATTTTCTACAATACAATTTTTCAACAAATCATAATCGCCTTTGTTTCACAAGAGATACATTCCCATTTTCAAGCAGTTTCGCGGTGCAAGAAGGCCGGTAATATGCCCGCCATATCAGCCTTAAACCACTTGTTTCCAAAAGAAATGCTTTCGAAAATTCCTATACACTGCTCAAAGTCTTCTCCGAAATTTCCGTAATAAAGAGTGATGTCATCAGTATCAAAAATTGCAGATCAGGTTTGACAAGCCCTATTCAAACCATGTTGACAAAAGTTCATGTTTCAGCACAAATTTCGTTTCACAAATACTGACCACCTTGATCTGTCTCAAAATTATCACAAAGCGTTTTTCTCCGAAAAACTCAATACAACCAGCGGATTTTGGGTTTTGATAGTCTTGTTTCCGTTCCAGGCCAGCGGCACCTAAATGCAACCTACGTAGCCTTAGGAGTGTTTAGCACTACTCCCTTACACTCAAATTCGATATATTTCCAACCTAGACCTTACATTCACATAAAACTCTTTTAATCCTGTTACTCCCCAGAAAACTAACTCAAAGTTAGATAAGTATTAAAATACTCCTGCGAACGGTATAGACACCAAGGTTCCGCCACGAAAACTAACTACATTAAACGCGCATTATATACTAACGTAAACACATGAAAGAAGGTGCTGCATTCATACACTACGTTCCGATATACAACATATACTACAATTCATAAACATATTATCTGTAAAGATGATACAGACAAACTATGAGTTCCCATGGTAACATTTTGTAAAAAAACAAAAGTTTAGACAGCAAGTTGACGAGAGGTCTACCACAAAAGGATTGCCCGAAATTAACAGATAAAAACGGGGAACAAATTCGTTTCTTATGTGAGGTGAACTTTAAGGGCTTCGGCCTGTCGTGATTGGGGCTCACGACTTAATACGTCCCCCGGCTTCACTTGAAGGAATTTGTTTTCCATGGCAATACATCGTTACATAATGATATTTTGCACAGAAATATGTAATGCTCTAATTGTTCCTCTTGTTGCTTTGGTTATTATCATTGCAAATATGTGTCTATGACTGACGACAGAGATATGGTTTTGCTATTATTCTCCAAAGGTTATTACTTAGCTAGTACGGTTATTATGCATTGGGAATGGTTTCGTTGGTTCTTTTCATAACATGATTGTCGGGTTTCCTATAGGCTTGTAACAGGTTGACCAGGCTACCAGGGGGTTTCCGGTCCAAACCCGTTCCAAATCCCCAAAATTTCCCAAAAAGCGGGATGGATCACTTTTTCACCTAATATACCCCTCCCTCCCTTCTCCGTCCCTGGTTTTGCTTTTCTTTTGTTTTCGAGCTTTTTCTTTTATTTTAGTGCTAATTTGCATAAATTAGCACTTGTTTTCTTGTTTAGCTAACTCAACTAACGTTAAGTTTCAATTTTAATTCAGTCTTGGTCTAGTGATAGTCGGCTCAGGTGACTTTTGAACATCGCCTCCACAGTTTTATAGCTTGCTATTCAGCATTACTTCCTGATTTGGTTTAATTGTTAATAATTGGTCTTACTAAGCGATTTTTGGAATTCTTTTTCATTAGGAACTGTTCATGTTTAATGATTGGATATAGCGGGATAACCTAGCTAATAGACTGAATACGTCTTCGAATTTTAAACTAAGGTTAATCAGCTAATGGCTTATGCGAATTGGTTTTCTGGTTTTGAACTTTACGGTGCCGATGGATGAATGGCAATCGCAAGTGAAAACCGGGTCTCCGCATCTAGTTCTGTGTAATAGCAACAAGCTTAACAAAGTTCTAAACCCAACTGGCAACCATTAACGTTGAGCCTAGGTACTACACAAATAGGTATCTGCTACATTATTAATTCATTCCTATTATATTTCCCAATTAAAATTGAGAGAGCAAGAGCGTAACCGAATTATAACCGTATTGGAAATAACACGCGCCTAGCTGAACCGTCTGGAACGTTAACATAAGAAACTTAAATAGCGTAATTCTAAGATCTTAGGATAAGGTAATCAAATAAACGTGCGAGTCGATTGTCTGGCGATTACGTACCAACCCAAAAGGGAAAGTATTATCAATTACTCAGGATCTATCAGTGATCCGTCCGGCATTGGTCGCTCTAAGGAAACTAAATAGCGTAAATCTAAGGCAAAGGTTAAGGTACTCAAATAAACGTACAGGTTGTGAGATTATTGGCCTTCTCCGTGGCACGTTTCGAGCAAAAACGTTAGTCCGCATCCCCAATGGCGACCAATGGGTAGGGGGTGGAAATAAAGAGCGAGTACAAGGATTACCCAAATTATAAGTAAAATCGAGAATAAGAGGGAAGGAGCCACCAAAGGGATGGACCGGTTTACCAGCGGTCGGAGATACCCTTTACCACTAGATGGGAATTGCGCGAGTTCAGGGAGTAGACATGTCATTGTCCTGGGCAAGGATAGAGATTAGGTCAGAGTCATATGGTAAATTGCAAAATAAGTTGAATTGGCCCTGAAGAAACAAAATTAAAGTTAAACTACACTGGCGTTTAACTTGAATTAAACTATAGAAAACGTGTATAGTACGTGAGAACGAATTACTGTAATTCGAAAAGTATTGTGTATATTTGCAAACCATACAAGAAATTGAAAAATCCAAACACTTTTGGTGCGCTTGGTTGTTGGTACTGACGTGCGGACGAAAAGTTATTTCCCTTGTTTTCGAATGTATTATGCTGCAGCGTATTCGAATAACTGGCGACAGCAACAGTTTCAAAACAACATAAACAAGGGGTGGAGAGATATGTAATTAAAATTGAAAAGTGATGGAGGGAAAAACCAAAATATTTAATTTAACTATTTATATGAGAAATGGATACAGTGGTAACGCGGTATGCGACTCCGCAATGCGGATGGATAGACATGGTCTGATTTTGTGCACTCGGCACCCTTCAGCCATGAATGATTAAGAATTTATCCAATATTGGGCTACATATCTGAACCTTGGTTTGTGTTGGCGAGTTCCAGTAATCGTGCCAACAGTGACTGTACCCTGGCGAGTTCGAATAAACAATTGCAACACCCCAAGAGGTCAGTTAAGAATTTAGGTTGCTGTATAGTACCCGAGTAGGTTGCGAAACAGCTCCGTTTACGTTCCACCAGAACGTGCTCGAGAATGCAAATTCTGGGTTTAATTTATAAAATCTTCATGAAAAGATCACTACGGTGGAGTGTTCGGATAATAGTCCCGTAGCGTCCACTAGTTGAAATAGTACGAATTTAGCGAAATTTTCGAGGAATAAAATGGTAAATTTAAACCATGTTTTTTTATTACTGGCGGTAGTCACTTCTAACACGGGTCGGAAAGAACTGCAGTAGTTCTGAAGGCATCCAATTCTGTCTCAGCTCAGAAAGCGGCCAGAGTTGAGGCACAGACTGGAGCTGAAGTGGACTTTCTATAACACTTTTAGGCTTCGTCCATATACATTCGAACTATCTTTAACATTGCCGTTCAACTATTAAATGAAACAAAGGTCGGCGTTTACATGTTTGAATCGTAATAATAATGTGAAGAAATTGCACCAGAGCACTAGAGCTAACAATCTATACAGGTTGCCTAAAATAAAGTATAACAGGGAAATCCGATGCGGGAGTATAAATTAAACTAGGGAATAGATGGAAATAGGGTTGGGAGACAATGACCCGATTTTAGCAAATAAGTAACGAAACCAACAAATAGCAGAGAATCACTGCGTGGCATCAGCGCAGCTAGCGGAGCGCCAAAAGAATAACGTACGTAGTTCCGGTGCAAAGTTAACAAGTAACTGCTTACTAATGGCCATTTGTAACGTCAGAAGATCGTGAATAGGGACGCCTTAACGCTTGAAGCGTGAACGTAATAGTTTAACACCTATTTCGTAATAGCGTACGGCAACATAAGTCCAAACACTAATAGTAGCGGCTCATCCAGTATCACAATACAGAGCTTTATCATAGAAATTTTAATACTAAATGTTAGCTTGAAAGCTTTCGAAAAATAGACGGCAGTGTTCGCTAGCAAATAACCAACAAATTATATAAAAAAAGAAACTTAACAGCCGCAAACTAGCATTATGCACTAAATATATCAACCATTAGCAAATAACAAAGATAGGAGGCGTGATTATGACCTGCACATATACTATAAATGAATGTAACATTTTTTTTTTTTTTTGTTTGTGTGTTTTTTTTTGGGTGTTTTTTTATGTGTGTGGTGTTGGTGTATTGTTGTTTGGGTGGTTTGGTTTTGTTTTTTTATAGGGTTTGTTGTGGGTGGGTGTGGGGAGTGAAGTGAGGTTGTGTGGTGGGTGTTTTTTTGTTGGTTTTTTGTGTGGTTTGGGTTGTGGTTGTATTGTGTGGTTTTCTATATCTGTTTGTATAGTGTATATTGGGTGGGTTTGTTGGTTATGGTGTTTGTTAGGTTGTTGTTTGGGTCGTTGTTTGGTGGTGTTGTTGGTGTTATGTGGTGTGTTGGTTATTTTTGTGTTTTTTGTTGTTTTTGTGTTTTTTTGTTGTTTGGTTGTTTTGTTTTTTTGTGACTATATATTTTTTTTTTTTTCCTTCTTTTTTTGCCCGAGTTTTGGCCGAACTCTACAGTATCCAAAATTAGGCCATAAGGGCCTCAAAATTCAGTGGATAAAGGGCGATCGGATACCGGTGGAGCGTGATCCATGGTCTATAACGTGTGCATTGGCTATAATAATTGTTCGTTGATATAAAATAAATACTTTACTTGTGTATGATTATAATGTATGATAAGGTCACGCTCCACCAGCCCGAGGTGCGCGGGGTGATTTCGCACCCAAAATTGAATCAATATCTTATGGTTAGGGTATCCGATCGATCCCTGGACAAGTACTGCTCTATATATATGTATTAAAACGTTGTGTCATTTACTTGTGTTGAAGTAAGGGACGGATGCGTAGTCGGATCGGCTGGGGACAAGGGGGAGAGATGTCGCGTTTCATCACAATCCGATCTAACGAATTTTGCTACTTGGGTGCCCCAGGGCCGCTCCCGGTGCGCATCCAGAAACGTTATGTGCTCGTAATTGTTATATTATATAAAAAATATGTATTGTATGGGACGCTGGGTGTCAGGATGGGTCGGGGTATTGCGCGAAACCCTCATGACAAAAATTTGCGTTTTTGAGCTTTCTAATATTCTTGGGATCTGGGAAGATCTATCCTGACACGCCGGAAAATGGAACAGTTATTTTATTTCCATTTTATTTCATGTATGTTTTTGAAAGGACGTTTAGAATACATAGGAAGGATAACGAGATCGGTCTGATATGACGAAAATCTTCATTTTTAAGGGAGTAAGAAAATCGGGATTTTGGGGGTTTTTATAGGTCTCGAACAAAAAGGGGGACATTAAACCATTATTAGGGCTTCATAAGGATTCAAAATTACTCCTTCGGGTCAATTTAATCCCAACCCTTAAGTACTTATGGACCTCCAATTTAGCGTTTAATCACTCAAACTTTAGGGCCCTAAATCACCACGTCCTGAACCAAAAGTTTCCGATTTTTCACGCCCTGTACCTTAAATGGGACCTATACTAACCATTTCACTGAAAACCGGGGCCACCCGCCCCCAGCGGAACTCCACGGGATCCCCATAACTCAATTGGAACCCAAAATTTACCTATCGTGCACGCATTTCTCTGCTCTTAGCGGGTCTCCTAGGGGGCTTACATTAAATTAAAGGGTATCACACGTAGGCGACCAGCCAGGGCATGGATATGATCCCGCCCCCGGCCGCCTACCACTTTCCGTTCCTGAAATATGAACAAAAAATAATGAAAATTTTAATACAAAATAAGCGCCTGAAGCGCTGATATATTCCGCCAAAATTGTAAGCCTCGCGCCGACCAGCGCGAGGTTTAGGTTGTTTACGCCGTTGTCCGCTATGTGTGCCAACCGAGCTGTGCGGCTATCAGTGACCAGGGGGCTTAACAATGTATTCATCGCAATTGTGCTGCCAATGTGGCAGTTATGTCTACGGCGGCTTGTTTTGTTTCTTGCCAAGTTGTCGTTTTGTTTGCAGCGGTTGTACGGCGGTATATGTATATTTTCCTGTGCTGGTTTTGCCGTTGTTTTATAAATTTGAATTTCGAATTTGCCATCTGGTTAAGGGCCTAGGCGATACAAAAAAAAAGAGGGGGGGTAGACAGACAGTATAAAAGAGACTGCCCGATTCCTCGATCGGAGCCAGTCGAGTTCTTGAGCTGTTTTGGCGGTTGTCGCCTTTTAAAACTTTTATTTTGACAAAGTTTTCCTGTTTTTGCTTTCTCGTCGTTTAGACATATCAGGGTTGGTTTCTCGCCGTGCCTCCACGGTGGAGAGCCTTCCCTGGTTCTCGTTTTTGATCGTACCAAGGGCCGTCCTTGCGGGCGTTGGGGTGTCGGAAGGATGCCCCGCGCGCCCGTAAGGGCCGAGCCACGTCAAAATTCGCAAAATCATCCTAAACTGATCAAAATTCGTGTTTTCACGTATCTCGACTGGTTCCCCGCCCCTCGGGCGTTTTCTTTTTCGTTTACAGGTCCGAGGGGTGATAAAAAACTTTAATCTAGGACAAATCATGCCGAGCAAAATTTCTCGTTTAGGGCAAACTTAGTAAGCAAAAAAATTTATTATGCTGAGGCAAGCGATAGCGAGCCGTTTTGGAAAGTTCAGCAAAATTTCCTAGGCGATAATAAGAGCGAGACTAAGGACGTTGCCGTCTGCATCTCCGGGTGACACGAGTTGTCCCCGTCGGTCTAAAGAATCGAATAGCAGCGTCGAATCCTCATTCGTTCGCTGGTTTTCCTGTCTGTTGTTAACATGCGATGCAGACGACTGCGGACCTGAGCGTGACAAATTTTTAAGAGGCTCAGTAGCTGAGAAAAGAGCGAACCAGGGACTGGAGTTGGCAGTGAGCTAGGTAGCATTGAAAATTTCAGGTGGGAGGTGGTTTCTCTAACCGTGCAACTACGGGGAGAATCCACGTCGGCACCTTCTCCCGGAGCACTCCCGGGGTGAGTTTCGAATTAGCCGGGCTGTTTGCGGGCCGCTCCAGCCCCTGTCGCAATGGCATTAAAATCTATGGGCTTTCGGCTTTGGCCCTCGTTTAGAGTTCGCGTTACCTGAAGAAAAAAAAACTGCTGTAGAGGTCGAATAGGTACACTGTGAGCCTCCGGCGAATCGTTTTCCTTACTGATTTAGGGCACAAGTGAATCAAAATTGTACAGGTGCATCGTTTGATACGGACATGGTACTCGTGCCGGGGTACCCGAATTATATGTTGTATTATAAATTACTCGCGTGTTATAAACCATTTGATGTCCGCCCCGATTGGGCGTTGTTATAAAGTGTGCTAAATGCGAGAAAAAGGACTTCAACAGTAAATCAGTTGAACCGTGTGTGATTCTCTGAAGCAGCTCGAAACTTCTTATTAGTAGGTTAGGATCTTCGCACGAGTTAGGATTAGGGCTCAACGGAATCCAGGAATTAGTTTAAGGGTGAGTTCGAGGAAGCAGTGAATCTAGATCAAATCAGAGTCCCCTTTGCATATACTCCGCTGGCGCGAGCATCACGCAACCCTCCGCTCAAATGCCAAGCCTACACCCCTCGTTACACCCTGCATAGTACCGATGCACACCCGCACTGTCAAGAACCGCCCTCTGTCGTAACCCTTACCACCCACCCCGCGTCGATTAGCTTGCCCCACGACCCCGCCCGCTCGAGCATTAGAGATAGGCACCCATCACATCGCAATGCTGGAACTTCCACTAATCTTTAGGCCCAAGCTTTGATTTCAAGGGACTGGGGCCCTCGCCTCAGTGCCCTGGTGTTGTCTTAGGTATCAGGTAAAACCTGTTAGGAGTAGAACAAGGAAATGTCGTAAGGGGCCACATCCACTACGGTGGTGCTGTTGGGATTAGGACTGCACACTCACTAGTCTTCAGAACTCTACATTCAGGCACGACTAAATGGGGAACCTGACTCAGGCTATACCAGGATCAGAGAACCCGCTTAGGGGATTAAGTGGATTATGAGGGAAAGGCGAGTCAGCCTTATTACCTGTGAGCAGGCTTAGGGGTTGACTCTCCCTCGGGGGACCTCATACCATTAGACACGTGGGCCAATATAGGGGCCAGGCCGAACACCCTGGTTAACCCGCCGGCAGCCTACTAAGCTAAGCGGTTCCCTTAGGTCATCGCGTAGATCACCGGGGAGTCGTGGAAGCCGGGGTTGTCCGGGCACCACAACAGAGTAAACCGTGGTGCAGCTGGGATCCCTTAGGGCCAGAACTGGTCCTAGTACA
>JASANE010009173.1:0-10493 GCA_030248225.1 Trileptium ribeirensis | reverse complement strand
TGCTCATCTATCTCAGCGTGACCTATCGTATTTTTCGGCCACACTGGTCCTATATTGGTCTGTGTAACCCATTACTTGAAGTAATTTGCATTCCGACTATCATTGCATAAAGTGTCGCTATACCAGTGTCGTTTCCATTAGAGTTGCGCTCGCTAGTCATTGAGCTACGACGACTCCGTTGCTCGGATTTTGAATCTCCTCACAACGCGTGTGAATAGCAATACGCAGCCAAAGTTAATGTACTACGAACTACGTTAATGTACTACGTTGGATTAACTTGCACAAGAGCAACTACGTGCATTAAAAAGGGTTAAAATATTTCTGTACGTTGTTAAGATATATTACGTACCGAGAAATATTTGGAAATCAGCCGCGAGATGTTTTGAGGAATATATCGTAGTTCGCACAGAAAAGGTTTACTATCTAAATTTAAATAAACAACTTCTTGATATCAAAGTGTTTTGGATTTAATTTGGTCGCTGGCAACCTTTGTCAATTCCGAGTCTATGTTTTACAGTTGGTTGTGCTGATTTCCTTGTACCCTATCAAGATCTCCAAGATTCCAAAAAAGTCCGAAATTTCCGCTTTATTTAGAGTAAATTAGTATTAATATAATATGAAAAAATGGGGTTCACTATAAATTAAATATTGTTTACGAAAATAGGCTTTTTACACTGCAAATATTGGCGCAAAAACACTTTATCAAAAGAACAATATTTATGCCTCAAATACTTAATACATCATAAAATGCACCGATAATAATGAATTGCAACTCTGGTATACAGTTTTTTAAGTTTAAATATTTAAAATTTTAGGATATAGTAGTCCATTTCCCGATTAACCGATATATCCTTCAATTTTACCCCGATATCCGAATTTCATGACATGACATTTCTCCAAAACCCAAATCAATTTCTCCCATTTAAGAACTCTTTATCTTTAGCTATCTTAATGTGGCACATTTTATTTACTGAAACGAACGGGTAATTTTAATATTTTATTCAGCGAAATACATATATGACAATATTATTGATAGCTTACAAACGCACTCTTTAGTTCTACGTTACTCAAATGACTGTACCCTGTGGAGCGAGCGGTTGCATCTTTTATGTAATTTCTTAATAAATATGACGTTTAACAGAAGTTTTCGCAAAATGCCATGAATAGGTTTCCCATAACAGTTGACGAAACCGTACATGACTACTTTGGTACCAAATATTAGTACCTAACAGCAAACGAAAGTGCAAACATACGTTTATATAAAATGCCATGAATTGGTGTCCCATAACAGTTGATGAAACCGTACATAAGTACCATAAATATTAGTACCTAACAATAAACGAAAGTGCAAACATAGGTTTATAGCTAGACTAGGCTAGGACTCGTAAAATGCCATGAATAGGTTTCCCATAACAGTTGATGAAACCGAACATGAGTACCTGGTGGGAAATATTAGTACCTAACAACAAACGAAAGTGCAAACATAGGTTTATAGCTAGACTATGTTAGGACTCGTAAAATGCCACGAATAGGTTTCCTACAACAGTTGTTGAAACCGTACATGAGTACCTTGGTGGCAAATATTAGTACCTAACAACAAACGAAAGTGCAAACATAGGTTTATAGCTAGACTAGGCTAGGACTCGTAGAATGCCATGAATTGGTTTCCCATAACAGTAGATGAAACCGTACATGAGTACCTTGGTGGCAAATATTAGTACCTTACAACAAACGACAGTGCAAACATAGGTTTATAGCTAGACTAGACTATGACTAGTAAAATGCCATGAATAGGTTTCCCATAACAGTTGATGAAACCATACATAAGTACCTTGGTGGGAAATATTTACCTAACAAGAAACGAAAGTGCAAACATATGTTTATAGCTAGACTAGGCTAGGACTCGTAAAATGCAATGAATAGGTTTCCCACAACAGTTGATGAAACCGTACATGAGTACCTTGGTGGCAAATATTAGCACCTAACAACAAACGAAAGTGCAAACATAGGTATATAGCTAGACTAGGCTAGGACTTAGGCTCAAATTTAGAATTTTGCTTGTAGGGGAAAACTTTATAATGATCAGCGAAGAAGGAACTAGATATGATCCGCTGAATGAGAACTTTACGTGATGCTAAGAATATCAATAAAATTTGTTTTGTTTTAGGTGCTTGATGTCATTACGTGGATCAGAGAACATGTCTCCTCATTTGCTTGGAACAGTACAAACGCAGAAGTCAAGAAAAGCCCTCTTAATGTACTATATGACAGTGATGATGCAGCCAGAATTGGCGATATTAGCAGTTCTGTTAGAAGTCAAAGTGTTCCTTCGGAGCAGAATAATACGATGGTAGAAAGGCTAAGTTTGTTAGAAAATGGAGAGTGCTCAGACAATTCTTGTAATTCTAGTCCGAAACAATCTGCTCAATATGTTAATAGTACTGCAAAGCCTCAAACTCAGATTTCGCAGCAACAAAAATCTTTACGGCCAATTCGGTTCGTTCGCTATTGGATTCATTCGCATCACATTTTTTCTAAAGTTAAGCGCCGGGGAATTCTTAGCATATCCGCAGAACTAGGGCTATCTGGTTTTTTGCTATCCGGCCGGCCTGGGTTCATTTGTGTCGAAGGGCCACGCGTGGATGTTCAGGAATTTTGGGATCGAATCCGAACTTGGACATGGAAAAAGATTTCATTGGTTCACGAAGAAACAACCGTTATTCCAGCGCGGGTTGACCCCGAGCCTTTCCGAAAATTCGGTAAACATTTGAAAGAGCTTGACCTTGTATCAGAGAAAGCGTGTCATAATGGTTGGAAAATGGATATGGGAGCTTTTAGACTGTATTTAAAGGACCACAATGCTGAAAACGTGTTTCCTTTGATTACTGGCCTGGGATCTTCGTTAGGTTCCGCCAGCTGTGATTAGAAATAGTAATGAATGGCCGAAGTATTTTTATGTATTTTTGAATTAAATTGCACTGAAAATTATTGTTAATGTCTATAACTGCATGGTAATATATATACATAATTAAATATATATGTATATTACCATACACTTATGGTATATACATATGTTACAGTTCAGTTATGTATATATTTCAGGGAGTAACCGGAATTCCGGCTCGGGCGAAAATCTTGTTTCAGTTAAAAATTTAGGTGCAATTTTTTCCACGTTTGTTGCTTCATCCGTAATCGGAAAGAATTTACAATAGACCCAGGTTCGATGGGTGTTGGTCTGAAAACAAAAGCAACCGCGACGCGGTGCAGTCAGGTGAAGTATTGAATTCACTGCCAGTCAAAAATAGTAAATATTTTTCGAGCTATTTCGAAAAAACTCATGGTTCAGAACGCCATGACGCTTTACAATTTATATAGGGAGCTATAGAATTAGGTTCTCCATTTGCTGTTAATTTTTCCGGGGGATATAAAATGGGAGGCGCCCCCAGCTTCCAGCGAGGGGCTTCAAAACCTAAAATTTTATGAAGTATCACACTGTTTCCGGGACAAATGTGAAAACTAACTAATATGTCAGAAAGGCTTTTCATAGAGGCTAAAAGCGAATTTTAAGAAAAATTTGACCTAATTTGTGATATTTCAGGTTCACAATGGAATTTACAAAAACTCGTGGTCAATAGCTGGTATAAACTGAGATGCTTTTTACCGGGGGAGCCAAAAAATTTACTAAGCAGCATTGAACTGGGGACACCAAACTTTTCCAAGGGGTACGAAGTGGTGGGAACCCATTTATAACCCAAATGAACAGAAAAATGATAGGCCCGCACCCCACAATTTGGAGAACCCAGTAATAGATTTGGTATTATATTGGTATTTGAAAGGCAGCAAGCGGAGATTCCAGGGAGTGTGCTAGGGAAAATAGCTAAAAAAGTTTTTCGTCTGTTGCTGTCACTCATAGTAATTTATCTTCGGGTGAATGGATTTTGGTAAATATTATTGTGCAATAACAAAAGTGTTGACGATGTGCCCTTTGATTAACGCAAACAGCTATGACCCCATCTTCCGACTCGAAATGACAAAAACGTTTTATAACGGGTCTACCAAATCGGCCCATGTAAGTGTTTTATCTTCGGGTGAATGGATTTCGGTAAATTTTATTGTGCAATAACAAAAGTGTTGACGATGTGCCCTTTGATGAACGCAAACAGCTATGACCCCATCTTCCGACTCGAAATGACAAAAAAACGTTTTATAACGGGTCTACAAAATCGGTTCATGTGGGTAGCACCCAGATCTCGCCCTACAGGCTTCAAATCGAGAAAAATTACAGAATTAGCTTCTCGAGGTCTGCAACTTTGCTGATCATTTTTTGTAGTACCACTGCTCTTGGCCCCTGTAGGCGCGAATATGATTCGCCGACCCATTGCCAGAAATCAATTTTTCAAATGGCATGTTATTACGTGTTTTTAGATTACAGTGAGTGTCTATTAGATTATGAAGCGCATAGACGGTTTTGTTATCTAAAGTCCAACTTGAGTATATTATACATTTTCTTGAGGTTTCAACGGCTTAACGGGTGACGAACTCTGTTTCAAACATGTCTGTTTTCATTTGTTTAGTTATGTATTGCGTGCACGGCATCAAGAATATTCTATATATGTTGTGAACGCTGAATACAAACACATGGTTAGCTAGAGTCCAGTACGTATATTCTATCTATTACAAATAATATTTAATGGACTTAGTGTCAATGAACCCGATTTCCATAATATAGTCTGACTTGAGTGGCTTGGTCATGTATTGCTCATAGCACATCACTGCCGTTAGGCCATTAGTCCACTATAGAAAAATATGCAATCTAGAAAAGAAGTATAATTCATTGTGGTATTTTGTCGCAGAGATATAGTCAACTAGAACTAGTTCTTGCTTGTAGGTAGTGTGTTAATTCACATATAGACCGAGGGCCAAAACCAGCTAATATAGTTGACTGAAAAAACATAGATCTAGTTATTTTAATATTGGTATATTTAATATTCAGATTCGGTTGTATGTATTTGTTATAAATGTTTATTTGCTATTCTATTAAGAGAGCTAGACCAAACGGTATACAAAACAGTGCTTTTAAAATTCATAGTGTTGTTAAGTTTGTAGGTATAAACTGTTGTACATAAATATCTTGCCATTAGCAAGTTGTAAATTGGAGTGTATTACTGATCATATTTATAGGCACATTGTGATAAATTTAGTTTGGTTTAATACGTGTTTTTGTTTTTATATACTTTCGGTGTAGTAAAATAACGGGTGATCTGTTTGTGAGCAGATACATTTTAAATTTGGTCTCTTATCAAACCGAACATATGGCCGACCTTGATACTTACTTTGGATTCTTATTCAAAATATAGTCTAAAAAGATGGTTTAGGTCAAAATGAACATTTGCGCTCATATCCTTTAAAGGAGATCGATAAGAATTAGGTAGGTTTACTCGTGTGAATTAATATAGCCAGCTTGTAGAGCTATGTTGCATTGTGATGTTTTTAAATTGTAAGATAATTTAGAGATGTAAAAGCACCTTTAGTGTTAATCGATCCTGAGATAATAGTTTGATCGTCATAAAATACAGACCGGTCGAGTTTGAATCTGGTGTAGTACTTAGTGCATGTATGTTATGCTCATGAAAATGAAACGTTTGGTGATAACCTTTTCGTGCCCACTTGGTCGAAATGGACCTAACGCACGTCGCGAGTCGTGTTTATTGAGTTTGTCACGTTTGCACGTATGTTGACAGGTTCCATAAGCAACCCAGCAACGGCTTCCAAGTAGCTCGGCGGTTTGCGTACGCAATTTTCACCCATATGTTCCGATTTCGATCCGCGGTGCTGTCTTGAGTTTATCAAACATTGCACAGTACCCAAATTCGACCATGAACAGGTTAATAGTTTAGCAATAATATGTTTTTCATCACACTCGCTGATTTTGTACGTTCGAAGAATACAGGGAAATTCAAGTGCCAACATTCAGTAAATCGAACTTGTATCATATCTGACACCAGCATGCAGCAATCGTTCATAAATATATAAAATGGTGGCTTTATATATTTTGCTTTACGTCATTTTCTTGTAGACCCATACGTATATATATGCATTATATACTTTCATAAAATAGTCAACAGGTTAATAGTTTAACAATAATATGTTTTTAATCAACCTCGCTGATTTGTACGTTCGAAAAATACAGGAAAATTCAAGTGCCAACATTCAATAAATCGAACTTGTATCATATCTGACACCAGCATGGAGCAATCGTTCATAAATGGATAAAATGGTGGCTTTTATATATTTTTACTTTACGTCATTTTCTTGTAGACGCATACGTATATATATGCATTATATATTTTCATAAAATAGTCATAAGTACCTAGGCCAGTACCTATATAGCGGCATGGAGTGTAACGAATGAAAAAAAAATTTGACTAAAAGACTGGTTTGTACTTTAACCAAAATAGACAACTTTATGCCAAGACGTAGGTTTAACCCAGCACCGAAGATGAAAAGAAAGACCAGAGCCAGCAAGCACAAAGGACCTTGAAACTGCACTCAGGGACACACAAGGCGCATCGGTGAACAGCCATGCGACCTGTTTTGGGCGTATAAACGTCTGGTTGAAACACTCGAAAAGGCACTAAATTTAAAATAAACGATTATTTGCTGCTCAGTACAGTAAATGGCGACCCCCGTACATGTTTAACCGAAACCAGGACCAACCAATTACCTCGCGGCTTCGGTCTGGATCTAAATAACCGGGTCGGGACACCTAACATTGCCGTATTTTGAGACAATACATCTGCTAGAGGGCCAAATAATAGCCGGATATTAAAATTTTTTAGTAGTTAAAACCCACTGCGCTCCCAGCCGCCAACTTCTTTCTACTAGCCCACAATTATAAACGGCTATGAGAAGGGCCCTAGAGTGCTCGGAGGGCGATTTTATCGGGGGTAAGGGCAGGGGCTCAACGTTCGGGCGTTCTCAGAGCCAGTTTTCGGGTCAAGGAGACCCGAGGCGGCTCGCCTCGGACGCGCGTACGCGTTTGGTTGGTGTTTCTGGTCTTTCGGTCTTTTGTCGTTCCCTCGCTTCTCTTCTCTTGTCTTTTCTATTTCTTATCCTACGGCCTTAGTGTACTGTGTTAACGCTGTGGTTGTACAGCGTCTCGACTGCACTATCGAAATCGTGCAGTCGAGTTATCATCGACCTAATAGTCGATGTTTCTAAAAAGGATAGGCGACTGGTTAGAGCCGACGGTTCTGCAGCGGGCTTAAATTTCCCGTGCAGGATCAATTCTGAAAACTGGAAAACACAAAAGAGAGAGAACCTAGGCGTAAAGGGAATCGGGGCATATACAGTACATAGCCTAACGGGCAATTCAGGATAAATAGCAAAACCAAGCTGAACTCAGCGATCAGCTCGCTCCAAAGAAAGGCCGCGGTTTTGCACTCGCTCGCCTCGGGGCCAAAATGGTCTGAGCGAGGCAGTTCGTTTTCTTTATTGGGATGGGGAATGAATATTTTATTTTTGAAGGCGGGGACACGGAGTGCTTTTCCCGCAAGGGGCACTGACCGAATACTGTACTAGCTAGGACCAGTTCTGGCCCTAAGGGATCCCAGCTGCATCACGCTCAATATTCCCGGTGGTGTCCGGACAACCCCGGCTTACACGATTCCCGGTGGACCCCGGTCTGACCGGCGGGAACCGCTTAGCTTAGCAGGCTGCCGGCGGGTTGACCAGGGTGTTCGGCCTGGCCCTATAATGGCCCACGCATCTAATGGTATGGAGGTCCCCCTGAGGAAGGGTCATCCCCTAAGCCTGCTCACAGGTAATAAGGCTGACCCGTCATTCCCTCATTCCGCTCCTGGAGCTTAAACTGTAACCCCATTTTTGGGGAGGTTCTTAAGCGCCCTGCCATTTTAGGCAAGGTAAATGGGGCTCCGGATTTATCATCCTACACTTGAACCCAGGCTTGTACTTAAGCACCGGCCCTAACAATACAGAAACCCTTGGGTTGTAGTTTAAACTAATTTAGCGTGAATGCCAGATTTTCTAATTCATTTCATCTTATTTGGGTGTTAAATTTCGAAGTAAAATTCTATGCGGTTGTCTTAAGCGAGGATCATGACGGTACGACGTAGCGAGAAGCGAGTGGGTTCGTTAGCGAGCAGAAGTTCTGAGTGGTCCGATGGATGTCAGGGCTCAGGTTCTTAAGCAAAACTGGGTTGCGTGAGGATTTGCCAAGAGCCTAGAGTACAGGGTATATGGCGCTAGCTCAGGCGCAGGTGCATTATTGTGATGATCAATTAACTCGGTGCGATTACATTTGCCGGTCGGGGTAAATTAAACGGAATTACGAAAACCCTGTCGCTTACATCCAAAAGACGCTCCGATGATTTACTGTCGTTTCGTTATCTTGATCATCACCCAAATCGGGTGCACACACAAGTAAAAATACGTACACATTATAAAGTACAATGCACCGATATTCCGCGCACCACTCCCGGTATTCTCCACTCCGCTACGATTTCACATGACATGCTGGCGGGGTATGCTCCTATGACTTAACTCCGAACTCCTATTGACTGTCACGCTCAGTGCGCATTATGAAAATATTTGTTCCAGCCTGGCTAGCTTGGAGGTGCAGCCTGGTTTACGAAAATCGTTATCCGTAGGCTCCGTCTTGCGCACTTCGGCGACACTAAACCCACTGCTTATTTGGTTATCGGCTCACAATTCGGTGGACGACATCGTATTCCGCGAGCTCCACTCAGTGCTCTCTTTTGAAACGCTGAATCCACAACTCACTTTTGGTTCTTTGTTGCTTTACAATTTGAAGATCCAAGCTTAGACCGTTGAGGTTTAAATGGCCACAAGCTTGATATCCTAAGAAGGAATGAAAATTTTTTTACCGAATTCAAAGGTCCAGATTTCAGAGGGCTGAGACTGTGGTGACCTAGCGAGTAATCAAATTCCACTCCAACGTGAGCGCTGGGTTCTGAGTAACCAAAAGTCCGTAGTTAAACAATCAATAAATTTCGCACCAGGTCTGAACGCTAAGAATTTAAACGGTCCAAAATTTGCAGCTTAATAAGTAATGATACTCCATGCCCGATTTGACCGCTAAGCTCTAAAATAGCTAGAAAATTTGTAACTCAACCAGCGGCAAAAATCTCGTTCCAGATTTAAACATTAGGATTTAGTGAATCACAAAATTCGAGGCCTAATAAATAATTGAAACCATTCGCCCGCGGGGCCGCAACGTCCTACAACTTAGCCCAGCGAGCGGGGAACCAGTCGAGGTAGGGGCGGACACCTTTTTGATTGAGATTTGTCACAATTTAGTCTTCCTTTTTACTAGCGTGGGCACGGCACTTGCGGGGGTGCGGGGCATCCATCGGACGACCCAACACCCGCAAGGGCAGTCCCTTTATCTGAATAAAATGGAAATTAAAGGCCGAAAAACAGCGAAAACGCCTCGAGTGGACCTCTTCCACACACACGTCTGCATGTCGAAGAGTCCACCCGGGCAAGGGGAAGACGATAGAAAGTGAGAAAACATTGCAAGAACACGAGAACTACGGCGACAACCGCCGACAAAGCGCGTCAAATTTTTAACAAGACTGCTCGACTGGTCCCAGCATCGAAAAGAGCCGTCTCCTTTTATATCAACTGCTGCCCTCCTTTTTCTTCGGGTGTTAGGACTAGCCAAAGCTAGACTATAAAATTTTCAAAAATTTAAAATATATCTCACAACTTGTAGAGCACGACAACTCAAAGCTAAGCAAAATACACATCAAATGGTTGATGTCTACAATACAACAAACAACGGTTTGCTTTACATATAGATATATCAGCTTGGTACATATAAATGAAACCAGCCCTGCACATCGGTTAGTCTGTGTAGCCATTGTAACAAAGCCGCCGCTAGCGACAATAACAAGCTGCAATGTACCGTGGCGAAAGATGCCAAAGCAGCATAAACCTCGCACTGGTCGGCTGCGAGGAAAATTTTAAAGCAAAATATAACGGCGCTCAGGGCGTCGTTTGCTGATAGGGATATCGGCACATTTTTGCCGATATGTCAGAATGAAAAACAGCAGGCGCTCGGGGGGCAGGACCAGAATCATGCCCTGGCAGACGGGCTGCTGATGAACATTTAAAATTTTATGTATCTCCCATGAGAGGCCCGTTAGAGGCCCATTTAGGCGAGCGAAGACGAGAAATTTGGGTCCCCATTTAAGTTCAGGGGAGCCTGAGCGGACCCGTGGGGGTGGATGGCCCAGGTTTTCGGCTAGGCGGTTAGGGGGGAGCCCGAAAAGTATCCCAGGCTCCAAAAATCGGGGAGTTTTGATTATTTTGGGTGTCCTTTTTGGCTTAGAAAATTTAAGGCTTAAGGGCCTGTTCGGGGGTCCATAAGTATTTAGGGGATCCAAATTTTCTGACCCGCCGGGGCAATTTGACACTCCAGTAGAGTCCTTAAGAGGGTTCAGTCACCC
>JASANE010009172.1:0-15849 GCA_030248225.1 Trileptium ribeirensis | reverse complement strand
TGTTATGGTCCGTAAACTTGAAAATCTGAAAAAAAATTGTTACAACAACGATTATTATTATTATTATAGTTCGAGGACTGACAAATTTCCCCAGTTTTAATTACATTTTAATGCACTTAAAGATTAACCTATACCGATACATACATTACTAATCGGGTCTCTAAACTTACGATTAGTGATTAATTCCTGGTGTTATGGTCCGTAAACTTGAAAATCTGAAAAAAAATTGTTACAACAACGATTATTATTATTATTATAGTTCGAGGACTGACAAATTTCCCCAGTTTTAATTACATTTTAATGCACTTAAAGATTAACCTATACCGATACATACATTACTAATCGGGTCTCTAAACTTACGATTAGTGATTAATTCCTGGTGTTATGGTTCGTAAACCAGACAACAAAACTCACAAGCGGCGTTTGTTCTTGGAACAACTCGGACTGGAATAGTTACATGGTTGGCTTCAGCAACGCGCACAAATTAAAACGTTGAATAAGCCATTTGTCCAAGCCCTTGGAAAAATTGGCTACTGTCGCGAATAATCAACTAGTGGTTTTATTATGGAAAAGCCCAAGGCGAGCAATCGTCCCCCATGCTCAATCTGTCCAACTTCAAGTGATCGTAAAACATCAGATCATTGCATTCGGTGTGATCAACCAGTCTGTAAAACTCATTCAAACACAATTTGTGACGAATGCAGCCAAAATGATTTGAGAATAGTTAAAAATGCACATTTCAAAATACAACATTGAACAGTCGAAACAGCCGCTTCATATGTTGTAACAGTCGAAACGATGCGTCAAAATGTTTAGATCTAGCAGAACCTCGAATATCAGTCTAACGTGTGTTATGGTCAAAATACTGTTTTATAGTTAAAAAATGTACATTTCAAAATACTCGAAATATTGAACACTCGAAACAGCCGCTTCATATGTTGTACATGTATTGTGAGTTTCGTATAGCATGAGGAAACTTTTTGCGCAACGGTAAAGTCGACCCGGATATCTTGGTTCCAGTTCAATGTTATATACCATTCACAGGTCAGTTCAGAGCCGTTATTAACATGTCAAACAATCATCGCAGCGAACAGTGCATGACCAAGTCTTCAGTATTGACCAACAATGCAAGTTATTGTAACAATTATTGTTTAGGCCATAATTTAGTTACCGAACAACATCTTAGTATCTATATTCACTTTGTATCTTCTCAAACTTTTCGGGTGGAGTTTCGCGTTTTTTTTTAATCTTCGGCCGGGCTCAAACTTTTTGCCTCAGGCCAAAGGCTCGCCCGACATGGCCCATGGGTAGGGCCTGGCCTGTTTTGGGCATAACTTCTCACCTCTACTTCTAAATCGAGAGTGTTTAACCTTTTTGTCTAGGAATGTATAATCCTTAATTAAAATAACGTGTTACGATGTAATACAATGTAAATTTCAAAACTGCAGCTATGTAACTAATTTTTCTAAATACTTGTTGAAATGTTTGAACTCTTGATTTCTAAATTGACACGTTTTATAATATACAATTTCAGGAGAAGTATCTATCGCAATCTGTTAATGATTTCTAGGCGATGGTTTCCTTTGCAGAGAAGGTTCTTTTCCATTGTCCCCCCAGCCCGCGATTGCCCAAAAATGGCGATATTCTGGAAATTTTGGTGTTTTTGTGATCCTCGAGACCTCCCCAGATCATTTCAACCAAAAAATAGAATTTTTAAAATTTTAATTTTTTTTAGATTTTTTCGAATCCCAAGAGTCCCCCTTGGGAACCCAAAAATTTTTTTCTTAAAAATTCGATTTTTACCCATTATTCGACGTGGCTTGACCAGATTAACTGGTGATATTTTTAACGCGATCCGGTAACCGGATCCTAAGTTATGGCCAAAAACTATCCAATGCTGAGAGGATCAGTTTTTGGCCGTAACTTATTATACTGGTGTCGGATTTCGTTAAAAATAATACCAATAGACTCAGCTCACCAAGCCGGGATAATGGTGGATAAAATCCAATTTTTAAGAAAATTTTTGGGTTCCCAAGAAACCCGAAAAAAATGGAAAATTTTAAAAATTCAATTTATTGCCTGAAATGATCAGGGGAGGTCTTGAGTATCACAAAAATACCAAAATTTCCAGAATCTGATCATGTTTGGGCCAACGTGGGCTGTGGTAGATTACGGAAGAGAACCGTAAAGAACATATGGATATGTCCATTTTTCCATCGAGAACATCATGGGTTAAAACCAACATAATCTTAGCCTAATTAATGTTTGGCACTTTATCTAAAGATAAAGAAACCACTTTAAAATATAAAGACACCGACGTCCAGACTACCACAATTGCATTGCAAAAAACTGGAATGCCAGATTAGTGTTTTAATTCCGTTGTTTTTAACCTCAAGCTTGGGTTAAACTTTGACTGCTTTAAATTTGAGTCACGTTTCATCTCAAATTGTGTCATGAATTGAATGATCATTCGTTGAGTTAATATTAGCTCAAGCTTAGGTTTTAAGAAACTGACCGACTCGATAATCAAACGTGTTTACAGTGTAAGAAAACCACAAAAAAATCAAAACCCAATCATTTTCGGGTTAATTTTTTCATGTTTGTTACTAAAAAATAAATGATAGGGGTAATACCCCTAATGCAATGCCCTTGCCGGC
This sequence comes from Trileptium ribeirensis, assembly GCA_030248225.1. Classification (NCBI taxonomy): domain Eukaryota; kingdom Metazoa; phylum Nematoda; class Enoplea; order Enoplida; family Thoracostomopsidae; genus Trileptium; species Trileptium ribeirensis. The sequence continues at coordinate 13,192 of JASANE010009172.1, read as the reverse complement.
GCCTAAGCGATGAATAGCCAAATCTAGCTGAGCCGAATAGGTTTTACAAGACAGGTTTGACTAGGCATAACCCGTGTGCAGACGACATTCACCGAATGCGTTATTATCTACCTAAGAACCGGCCAAAGACGATCAACCAAACCCATAATCTACGCTCAACAAGTCGTCGTTTGACAAATCGTAAACCTCCGAGTAAAATTATTATAGTTATTCCAGTAATCCTCGGGCAATATTAGTAAGCAATCACTGGACCTAAGAACAGACCAAAGAGGGTCAACCAAACCCATAATCTACGCCCAACAAGTCGTCGTTTGACAAATCGTAAACCTACGAGTAAAATTATTATAGTTATTCCAGTAATCCTCGGGCAATATTAGTAAGCAATCACTGGACCTAATAACCGACCAAAGAGGGTCAACCAAACCCATAATCTACGCCCAACAAGTCGTCGTTTGACAAATCGTAAACCTACGAGTAAAATTATTATAGTTATTCCAGTAATCCTCGGGCAATATTAGTAAGCAATCACTGGACCTAATAACCGACCAAAGAGGGTCAACCAAACCCATTATCTAGTAGGGCCCACACAAGCTTCGTTCGTTTGTCAACTCATAAATGTACGAACATAATTACTACAGTAATCCTACTCGGGGAACAAACGTTGGACTAAACTGAAACGAGATTTTCGGGTTCAAATGACCCAACTAAAACCATTATAGAGGGACTTTTATAAGCAAAGCGTTTAGCGGCATCCAAACACATCAAGTTTTGTTATGCCACTTAATCCGTCAAAGCTTTCTTCTATTTGAAAGCGTCTTTAACGCCGACCGCATATTTGTATCATATTACAATCCGTTAGAGATTATACACAATTGTATGATCCTCACTTTAGATTTAGACTAGAGCTCTTTATATTAAAAATATTTGTTTTGTCAACAATAGAACCTGTGATATGCGCTAAATGCTTATATTTAAAATAATATATCTAATATTAAAATATCGTATATTAAATTATTCAGAGGCACATCCAGGATTTCGGGCTTTAGAGGGAACCATCCGATGTTATACGAGGCGTCTGATACGTTAATTTACGTCACTAAAGCTTTGGATAGTCCCAGCTGTATAAGGCATAAGGAAAGTTGAGCTTCTCAAAGTTTTATCTAATTTTGACAAAGAATTGTTCCTAATCCGTAGGGTCTTCACCAGTGGGCAAGTAGTAAATCCCGATCGAAGATATCGGGATCGAAAATCGAACATCGAAAAATCAGTAAATCGAAAAACGAAAACGCCCAGACTTGCGGCCGATCCTAGAATCAGTCACAGTCGTCAAATCTTTATGTCATTAGGACATGAGTTTGGTTTTCTTTAAAATCGCTTTGCATGCTTGACATTAGCTCGTCAAATCTTTATGTCATTAGGACATGAGTTTGGTTTTCTTTAAAATCGCTTTGCATGCTTGACATTAGCTCGTCAAATCTTTATGTCATTAGGACATGAGTTTGGTTTTCTTTAAAATCGCTTTGCATGCTTGACATTAGCTCGTCAAATCTTTGTCATTAGGACATGAGTTTGGTTTTCTTTAAAATCGCTTTGCATGCTTGACATTAGCTCGTCAAATCTTTATGTCATTAGGACATGAGTTTGGTTTTCTTTAAAATCGCTTTGCATGCTTGACATTAGCTCGTCAAATCTTTGTCATTAGGACATGAGTTTGGTTTTCTTTAAAATCGCTTTGCATGCTTGACATTAGCTCGTCAAATCTTTATGTCATTAGGACATGAGTTTGGTTTTCTTTAAAATCGCTTTGCATGCTTGACATTAGCTCGTCAAATCTTTGTCATTAGGACATGAGTTTGGTTTTCTTTAAAATCGCTTTGCATGCTTGACATTAGCTCGTCAAATCTTTATGTCATTAGGACATGAGTTTGGTTTTCTTTAAAATCGCTTTGCATGCTTGACATTAGCTCGTCAAATCTTTATGTCATTAGGACATGAGTTTGGTTTTCTTTAAAATCGCTTTGCATGCTTGACATTAGCTCGTCAAATCTTTATGTCATTAGGACATGAGTTTGGTTTTCTTTAAAATCGCTTTGCATGCTTGACATTAGTTCGTCAAATCTTTATGTCATTAGGACATGAGTTTGGTTTTCTTTAAAATCGCTTTGCATGCTTGACATTAGCTCGTCAAATCTTTATGTCATTAGGACATGAGTTTGGTTTTCTTTAAAATCGCTTTGCATGCTTGACATTAGCTCGTCAAATCTTTATGTCATTAGGACATGAGTTTGGTTTCTTGAATCGCTTTGCATGCTTGACATTAGCTCGTCAACACTTTATGTCATTAGGACATGAGTTTGGTTTTCTTTATAATTGCGTTGCATGATTGACTTTTGCTCGTCAAATCTTTATGTGATTAGGACATGAGTTTGGTTTTCTTTAAAATCGCTTTGCTATGCTTGACATTAGCTTGTTAGTTTTATGTTATTAGGACATGAGTTTTGTTTCTTTTAAATCTGTTTTCACGCCCCTAAGACATTAGCTCGTCAAATCTTTATGTCATTAGGACATGAGTTTGGTTTCTTTTTAAATTCGCTTTTTTGGACGCTCTACATTAGCTCGTCAATCTCTCTAGGTCATTAGGACATGAGTTCTGGTTTTCTTTAAAATTGCTTCGGATGTTGACTATTAGCTCGTCAATTCTTTAATGGGTCATTAGGACATGGGTTTGGTTTTCTTTAATTTCGCTTTGCATGCGTTACATTAGCTCGTCAAATCTTTATGCCATTAGGACATGAGTTCCTTGTTTCTTCAAATCCTGTTGTATGTAATGCTACCTGGACATTGGCTTGTTAAAATCTTTATGTCATTAGGACATGAGTTTGTTTTCTCCTGAAAATTGTTTTGCATGCTTGACATTAGCTCGTCAAATCTTTATGTCATTAGGACATGAGTTTGGTTTTCTTTAAAATCGCTTTGCATGCTTGACATTAGCTCGTCAAATCTTTATGTCATTAGGACATGAGTTTGGTTTTCTTTAAAATCGCTTTGCATGCTTGACATTAGCTCGTCAAATCTTTATGTCATTAGGACATGAGTTTGGTTTTCTTTAAAATCGCTTTGCGTGCTTGACATTAGCTGATTTCTTGGTAAATCGATTTGCATGCTTGACATTAGCTGATTTCTTGGTCTTAAGGCTTAAGTGAAGATAAAATATCATGTGTTAAGTTTCCAAATTGTCTCACACAGCAGGTCGGTCGCTTCTTTTTTAGAGCGATTTGAACCGTAATTAGTCTTGTAATTACTCCGAACGAAAGAATTCAGTATAGATATAATTGACATTCGGTCATATTCAGGTGCTTTTGCCGATGTGATGATGTGGTCGTTTTTCTCTTAAGGATACCCTTCCCCCTAGGATTCCAGGAGGGTACCTCCTGAAGTTTTTTTGGGTTATCGACTACTATGATTTGGTTTGGGTGGACGATGTAGCGGTCAAGTCCGAACACCCAGTGAGATTAGAACTGAAGGAGCAATCACCGATGGTTCCTGTTGCTGTTTTAATCTGATTGGATGTTGGCGACTTGATGGCTGTTACATGCCAGTAGTAATGCCCCAGAATTTTGCTAAGGGAGCCACCCGGTGAAACTTTTGCAGTTAGAGAAGTACCCGTTCAAACATTTGTGATAATGGAGGGTCACGGAACAAACACCGAAATGTACTGTTGGGCCTAAAGCGCCAAATTTTTTCAAGGTACTAACACTGAAGATTTGATAATTTTCACCTTTTTTACTTAAGAAAGTGGAAAATTTTTTATGGAAAATTTTTTTTACCTAGAGCTTCAATGAAACCATTATAGTGGAAGATAAGCGAGTGGTCGTCCCCCCTCCCCTGGGTGTGACACGGCTCCAAAGGCACCCTGGGTGGCCGATACTGTTTTGGTGTACCCTTGGATTCTTTGGGTCGTGGGTGTAATGCGCGACTAAACTTAAACTGACCCGGCTAACCATCCTAATTTGTAATTCCCGATGTCCAGTTCACAACTATTGTTACGGAACAAATAGGATATTCAGTTTGATTCATTGCTAGCGCAGATTTATAGGTTTTCATTCTAGTTATGACAATTCCGTAACATTTTATAGCGTTGAAACAGGATTTGCCTGTGTTCGGGAACAGATTTAATGTAACGTCATAAACAGGAAGGTCATATTTTTAATCAATTACGGTTCACGAACAAGCCCTTTGTTAATACAAATCAGACAAAGCTTTGTTCGCGAACATATTTGATATTCGGGAACAAAAAGTAGCGTTTTCTCACCGACAAGAAAATGTGCGGTGATTAAAATTTTTACAAAAAATAAAATAGGATGGTCAGCGGGATCATTTCAATTTTAATTGCGGATAAGGCGAAACACGACCATATCACAGTGTATTAGGGGAAAGTACATCAGCATGGCCGAGCTTGAACTTCTACAAAACTGTCGCTCTGAACTCTTGGCTATATATATATAATTTATATTTATTTTCAATTTTAATATATATTTTTATCATTATCTTTATACAATCGTACAATTATATTTGGTAATGTTAATATTTCTATCAGACTATCATTTATTTACTGTTATTATAAATAATCTGGCTTTTACTTTTACATCTTACATCATTCAGTTCAAAACCAAAAGGAAACAGAATTCCACCGTGAAATTTAAAATAACTGATTCTTTGATTACAACTCAAAAAATTGCCGTGCAACTGATCGAATCCTTCAATCCTTTTTTCGAATTACCGAGTAATTATTGTGTTATACGAATAGCATCTGGAAAATTATTAGGTGCATCAAGTTTTACAACACGTTACAAATTTATTTGTACCAAGTATATATCACTCAGAAAACATTTGAGAAGTTCTACTTATCGTTCTTGTTTGAACTCGACGATAAAAGATGTTTATAATTAAGATTTTGGATTTAGGAAATTTTAATCGTTTCACCAAAGTCCCAAAAGCTTTTCAACAATCGTCGTTTATTTTATAAAATAGTTGCAATGGTCATGTCAAATAGCTGGAACCAGTGAGCCTGAACCAGTTACTGCGGAATAAATATCATTTTGTAGATGATTGCGGCTGCGAAGTTGGGCTTGAAGAAGCGACCGCTCCATAACTCCTATTTGAACATCCATCGCCAGGAGTTCCGTGCCGAGACGTGCGATTGCTTGCTTGATTTTGACAAGGGGTGCTGAAAAAAATAAGTAAATTAAAAACATTTTTCGAAAAAATAAAATTTTGAGCCTAAAGCCAGGCAAAATAATACCACGACCAAGTAAATAACAGCATAATATTTTAGGACCAAACCAAGTAACTCTGAGGGGCGGAAATAAAATGCATGCTATGCCGTTCTCGATATACTAAGCCTAAGCCTTAGTCTTAGCCTAAGCTAAGGTCCTCATATGAGACATACACTAAGCACAAGTGGGGAGTTGCCGACTCCGAACCACCGCTATAAGCTGTTCTTTTTTCTAAAGTTATAACGTACCGTCCCTTAGGGTTACTTGGGCCATATTTTCAAGGGTTTTTAATATTCAGCATCTCTTCCGCCTATCAACCCAAGATAAAAAATAAAAATAAAACTATTTAAAACTAAATAAAACGAAAGTTTAAAACAATTTATTATATTAAAAATTAATACAAATTCAAATGCTAGAAAATAATCTGCCTTTACAAAGAACGTTGAAAGACGGCGCGACATCGCGATTAAATCATTTTGGAGGCCGAGTCAATCGTTGCCTGGATCCTCTCAATGGCTGTGCAAAATGTATTAATAGTTCACTCAATTTTCATATATTAATTACTTAATTTTTAGTAAATCAAAACTCTAACTGCACATGTTTGACCAACACATCGCCGCTTGAGTTGCTATTATTTATAACTTGGGATTGGTTGGCACAATTTGGATCGAACATTCATTGCACATAGAAAGCTAATAGGCCATAGAAACTTTACAGAATAAATATCACAGCAACAATCTCTGCACCTCTACAATGAAAAAGGCTTGTGTTTTTGGGAAGTTTATTCTAATTTTGCTGCTATTAAATATTACTTTGAAATGGTTGGTGAGGTAAGATAAATATTTACAGTGCATGTGAAATGACATTGCTAACCCAACGGTCTTCGCGCAGCATCTGGTATGAAATCCAAACTGTATTGCTGGGGTGAATAATGTAATACTGCAAAACTGCGAATTACATTATTGCATATTATATTATACATTCTGTTTACAATAAATTCGTATTACAATATACATACAGTATAAAAGGGGAAGTGTTCGCGCGTTAATAACATTAATAGTCTCAGGCCATAATAACATTAATTGACCATCGTTCACCATAATAATATTAATTATAGTCTCAGTCTGAGGCTTAGTCTCAGTGTTTATCATTTAAGTGAGATGACCTCATTCTATACGTTCACCGTGAAGCTTGCAGAAAGTATTAATATACGTGATTTAAAAGTAAGTGTCCGCTTTAAAGTTTTGGTTGTTACTACTTTTACTAATCGTAAGCTGATAAATCTCCGAACGAGTTTTCTTTTATGCCATCGGAACCCTGCTGATGCGTATTACATGGTTCGCATTATAATTTTGGTCGTGACTACTTTTACTAATCGTAAATGGACAGATCTCCGAACGAGTTTTCTTTTATGCCATCAGAACCCTACTGCTGCTTATTAAGTGTCCCGCATTATAATTTTGGTCATGACTACTTTTACTAATCGTAAACTGACAGATTCCCGAGCGACTTTTTTTTTACTCTGTCGGAACCCTACTGCTGCTTATTAAGTGTCCCGCATTATAATTTTGGTCATGACTACTTTTACTAATCGTAAACTGACAGATTCCCGAGCGACTTTTCTTTTACTCTGTCGGAACCCTACTGCTGCTTATTAAGTGTCCCGCATTATAATTTTGGTCATGACTACTTTTACTAATCGTAAACTGACAGATTCCCGAGCGACTTTTCTTTTACTCTGTCGGAACCCTACTGCTGCTTATTAAGTGTCCCGCATTATAATTTTGGTCGTGACTATGTTTAGGTAATCGTAAGCGAACAGATTTCCGTGCGGCTTTTCTTATACTCTGCCGGAACCCTGCTGATGCTTAGTGGCTCGCATTATAATTTTGGTCGTGACTACTTTTTACTAAGCGTAAGCCATGAGATACCCGGAGTCACTTTTCTTTTACTCCGTCGGAACCTTTTTGATGGTTAGTAAATAACGATATTGAAAAATTGCGCGTTAATATAGATGCTCCATTTTGATATAACTGATGAACGGGGAATAGAATTTTTCACAGAAAAATTTAAATTATTGGATCTTGATTGCATCTGCAAAATTATTTGGCGGGTGCATATTACTTGCACTCACAAATTTTCCAATCGCTGAGTAATTACCCTACAGGTAATCAGAAAATTACTAGGTGCATTCAATCTAGCAGCACTTACAAAATTTAGGGCAAATTTCTTATACTACCTCTTCAGTTGTAAAATCTGAGGATGATATTAATTCAGTTAACGCCCAAACGACTATTAAAGGAGTGCGATACTGACTGTTAATGTATTTGCAACAATGTGTTTTTGTAATGCAGCGTTTATATGTAGTCCGCCGCGAAGCAGGTTTATCCACGTACAGCCTGGGTACACCGTTAACGATATAGTGTACATAACACCAACACTGTGTTCTAAAGCAATTTTATATGGTGTTTCAGACACCGTCAGCATTTATGTATGATGTCGCGGACACCGTAAAACTTCAATTTAGCGGTGATGAAAGTCATTTGAGCATATGCGTTGTTGTTTTGCCGCTGTAAAGAGTTCATACAATGCAAGAGTTATCTATGCACTTCGTATGCAAAGCTTTAAACGACACGATTTATGGGATACAGTCAATTAGCGTAAATAATTTGAAATATCACTTAGCTAATTTTCGCCGCCGTTTTTAAGCAACTATTCAAACACAGGGTGTCGAAGACACCATAGTGTAATGTGCACGCTGTCCGAAACCATTACTTGTGCTGCATATTAAATCATTCAGTCTATCATGCACCATGGTATGGTCATAATCACTTATGGACAAATCTTTCACGTGGCGTGCGTTTTAAAACGTAAACGCTGCATAAATTTCATGTTCCGTACTTTACACCGCTAAATAATTATTTAGACGTATGACTATTTATTTATTTAAATAATTATTTAGTGCGGAAATCAGCTATGAATTTATATAAAAATGTTAATTCTATAGTTACATTTACCATCAGCTTGTAGTGGCTTTATCTCTGCTTAATGCGGCTGAAAGCAGGTTGAAATAGGACAAAGTTTCTTGCCATACCTCCAGCTTTGCTTGAAACAAGTTTTTTTAAAAAGGCTGGTTTGGCTTTAAAGCCGACAAATTTGGGTGACATTTGGAATGTTCATCAACGAAATATGGTCACCATATGATATTACCTCCATCGGTTAGGCTTGATCCACGGCTTTCCATTTCTTGTTTGACTTGATCCAATTCGGATGTAATCTGAAATAGAAATTGAAAAAAAACTGAATTAGCTATGAAACAGATTGTGCTAGAAAAAAAAACACTCGAAAGTGAATAATGTATATAATATACAATGAAATGAGAACTAGGTGTTTCCATTAGAGCATTCATCCTTTTGGCATATGAAATGAATGAATATGCTTTCATGAATTGGTCTATCAAACAATGTTCCACCCCATATTAATGTGCGATATATTAGAGAATACCCTCAGTAGTGTGTCGATTTCTGAATGGGAGATTGTACGTATAAGTGTGTTGTTTTTAACACTTTTTTTTATGAAAAATGCATATTTCTTAAAAGTAAATCGTAGAGTTTTGGACCAAAATGTCTATATTATCAAGTAGCGCCTAACAAAAAGCCTTACAAATTTTGATTTTGTTACATACAGCGGGTATGGTTGAGTACATATGATTTAAATTTGCTTAGAAAATTTAACTTTAAAGTTGTATAACTCACTACAGCTCAAATAAAGTTCCTTCATCTGGGTTATTCTTCCTCATTTGAACCCAAAATCTATCGACTAATATATAAAATTTAAACTTTTCTCTTCAACCTTATGAAAAATTGTATGGACGCACGAAATGCGACGCATTTTGTTAACCTGATTTCGTCGTGTGGTCTGGTAATCTTCGTTCGCTTCGTAAGGATCCTAAAGAAGCCGTCCAACAACTCTTAAATAGCTCTGTGGTTTTTGAACGCCGCTTGCAATCATGCAACCCTGGTTCGATTCCTGACATCAGGTTGAGTTTGTTAACTATTGTGAACGATAGGTAAGTTAATTCGGTTATGAAAGGCTAAATATTAACTTATTTCTTAATCCAAAAATGCTGACGTTTTTCTACGATCCACCGGTTTTAATTTCACGATCAGGACAGTTCTGCCAATTGTTGTTTGTCAGACCGTATGTTCGGAATTTACATATGTCACATACCCGAACATGCATTTGGCACACACGATACCAAAAATGGAAGAGGCAATGCGTTTTAGAAACCCATGAAAAATACCATTCCCTGCCGAATCGCTGTGCGATTAGTTGCGATAGATCCGAGATTGAATGGGTAGCTTTTGTGCCCACTTAAAGGGCTGTGAAAACCATTTGTTTCTGTACCGGCGTATAAAACAAAACACAATGCTAAAATTCTCCGCTTAATAGCATTCGGTATGATATAGTTTATTTTAGTTTTGCTTCGTGATTTCTAACTTTAGTGTTATTAAATTTAGTTAAATTCCCGGAAATTTCACAAAAAATGTTTGAATAGGTTTATATAATGTGAAGTTTAGGATTTATTTAAAAACACAGCCATATTTCGCCATTTTAACCCGTGGTACGGATCGTAGCATTTGAACAATGTGATCCATAGAATTAGTGGATATAATCTTTGGGAATTCTTTTTCTATACGAAAAACCCAAGGCCCAACCCATCAGTTTTGGGAAGATATAATAGACTCTAAAACACGTAGGACAACGTTTTACATTGGCCAATTTTTGAGATCGTTCGTTGACGCCGCCACTTGCTTCTTTGTATTTTTCACGGGCTTCCGCAAATCTGAAATCAAAACGACATCCGATAAAGTGATATACGATTAACAAATAGCGGTTTTTATTTAGTTTGCCTAATTTTTGAAATTCCAATATGGTAAAAACGAACCGATCAGGCTGTGCCAACCTGAATTATGACAGACGTCATGATTCCAAGGTACCGCCTGCACGTGTTTCAGGGTTGAAACCGAGGGGTGGGTTCGCCGAATTAATGCCTGGTATTAAATACAGAAAAACTGAACGTCCTTTAGTTCTTGAATTATGATAGCTGTAAACGTTCCTAGGTACCGCCTATCCGTATTGCAGGGTTGAAACCCGAGTTTTTTCCGAATTAATGTCTGATATTACCTAGATAACACCCAACATCCTTCAATTCCTGAATTATGACACTTGTAAGGATTCCAAGGTACCGGCTACACGTACTGCACGGTTGAAACCGCGGGGTTGTTTGTCGAATTAATCTCTTCAACTGCAGTATTGTGTTTATATTGCTGCCTGTTCGCGAGCAGAGGTCAAACGACACACAGGCTAATATAAGTCCGTTTTTTGCACCATCGTTTATAGTTAGGTTGTAAGTAAACCGATTTAGCGCAAAGTTTTACACCTAATGTGCCCTTATGTGGCTGGCATGTGGGTATAATATTGATGAGATATACACTCGTACAAGAAAAGGCACCCGATTAATTGAAATTTTAGTACCAAATCGAAACAAATTTTGTTAATTCTTGTCGGTAATATATATGCCTAAAATCCTATCTAGAAGCCGTACATGTAAAGTTTGATAAACCATTCGAATCCCATTGACGAGCAAAGTTGAATGTTGTCAAAATTAGCTTAATTCGCTCACGGTTAAGGAACTACGTCTTTTATGCAAAATCCTAAGCCTTAGCCTAAAAATTAAACATCGGTTCACCCGATATTCATACTGCTCGAATCCGCTCGTCAATGGGAATCGAATGATTCGAATGTTATGCCAAATTGTTATGCCATATGGAGGAAAAATTTTTTTAGGCTATTTCTCGGACAAAAATCCTGAATTGCTCATTTTGTTTAAACTTGTTAAAACATGTTCACAGACATAATCATTACGTTAAGTTTATATGTGATCCAGCATGTTATAAGCATCATCAATGCTCCTCCATGATTTCATTATGCAGAGGTAAACTTAAGATGCGCCACCAACCTTTGACACTATGTACGAAACGTTGTTAGAGAACGAAACTCCAATTGCAATAGCCGTATCCAATTTCGACATTTTTCTATTCCATAACGCCATTGGCGAATGCAATTCGGTCCCTGTAGTTTAACACCAATGTGTTCACGAACATATTCAAATTATAATATATGAAATATGAAACGGACTAATTTCTGTTGTTTTATACAAAAATGAAATTTGTGTTCAGTGAACAACGGAATGACATTTGCCTTTGATAAATGAAGATGGTGAGCGGCGCAGCTTAGTTTACTCATGCATTACCATTAGCGCAAAATTATTAATGTAGAGTATCAAAGTAAAATAAAATTAATGATACAAACCCAACGGTCTCAGTGCAGCTTGTAGAATAAATTTTATATAATACCTAAATTTGAGTCAAATGTATCTACGCATTTTACCATGTTATAAAAGAAAAGATCAAAGACTGCGCTGATTTTGGCACAAAATATGAGTTCTGTGTCTGTTACTACCCCGCAACAAACATTGATGAAGCTATATTTCGTGTATATTTATAGCACATAAGGTCATGATAAAATTTTAGCTGAATCGATTCACGTATTCTCAAGTTACAAATGATCAATCACGTCTAAGGCTGCATTGAATTTGGCATGAAAAAGAGGACATTCGACAGTTGTGGCTCAAACACCGGTGAAGTTACCGACGAACGGTGTATTCAAGAATATGCTAATCTTCTAAACACAGCAAATTGAAAAACAATCAAACAAATCCGCTTACACGTTTCCGAATTAAAGTTTTACTTAAATAAAATGCTGTTCTGTTCCGAGCAAGCAAAAACTAGCTATGTAATTTATTTAGATAAAATAGTTGGATTTAGAAAACTTGGCAGCAAAATTAATATATACATTTTACAAAATATATTCCCACAGAAGCAGAGTTAGTTGACGATACACCTGTGGCTCGATGGGGCGTAATGTCATCGATATTTGTGAAAAATGCAGTGTGGAAAGTTTCTTCTCTTTTAAAGTGTAGATTTCGAAAGAACATTGATATCGGCTAAATAACACTTAAATTAAAAAAAATTTAAAATTACATAGCTAGTTTTTCCTGATATATTTGTGACGTAATTGTGACACTTAATTGCAACAACCATAATACGAGATTATATTGGAAATATTGTTTTTGCAACTAGCGCGATTAGATAAAGGGACGCTTGCACCGGTTGGGGCAGGGGGTCCCCTCAGAAAAATTTTTAGGTGCGCGCCGAATATCGCTGCCCGGCAAAGTTTGGGAGTGCTGCGCGACTTAGGAGAAAACACCGCTCACCGTCCCCATCCAACCTAAGCAGCTGTGCATCGTAGCACAAAGTGTGACTTTCTCAAAATACAGTGAAACTGTGGTGGTGCCAAGGGTTATATATGAACCTCTACTAGGGTTGTTGCAACAATAAAGTATTACAATTGTGTTACCTATATATATAAGCAAAAACCAAATATATGATTGTATTTTTAAATATTTTAAAATATTTTTAAATTTCTAATTTTTATTTATTTATTTTTAATTTTTTATTTAGATTTTAATGTCGCTTACGAGTCTTGGGCTTTTCGATATTTTGCCAATACCGTTTCCAGTTGTTGATTTAGATATTTTTCACGACTGGAAACTTTTTCCAGGCTTCGCCCGATGTCGTTCGACAATTTTTGTAGCGATGCACCGGCTTGCTCGAGAGTTTCCGAAATTGAATTTCGAAGCGTTTGCATTTGCTCCAAATGACCACGCCAATCCTTAAAAAACGAAAAAAATTACTGTTCGTTGTATAGTAGACGCATGAAGAGAGCGAACTAATTCAGTAGTCAGGAGGCAATCTTCCACAAAGCAATACGTAACTGAACGAAGAACAAAA
>JASANE010009171.1:0-33817 GCA_030248225.1 Trileptium ribeirensis | reverse complement strand
TCGTTTTTCTTCTACATCACGGTAACCACGGAAAAATACTTTTTAGTAAATAATTAATTATTGCATTATGCATCAAATTTTCTAAAATAAAATAACACGACGAAAGTGAAGCTCGCATACCATTCCACGAAGTACTAAGACATGCACACGATGGACTGCAAGAACAAAAACTTCCCACCGCATTTATGTACGAGCAAGCGACGTCAAACCTATTTAAACACACTAATCAAAAGTATAAAAATATGATATCAAGCATAAGGTCAAGATGCTATAATTATTATCCTTCGCCGATCTGCCAAACGCCTATGGGTGAAAACTAAAACCAACACGTGTACAAAACGAAGTATGAATGGTAACGGGCTTGTAATCTAATAATTTTATAATTACCGGCCGCATAATTATTATTTTCAAACTAAAAATTTATAAAAATGTAATAAGTTTCCGAAACAGAGATTGATACACATGATCGCACAAATGCCAGTGGCACAGTTGACCAGTAATAGCCTTTTTGTAAAATTTTATTCCCCATTATTAGCTGTCAGGCAAATTAAATCGCAGCGTAATGACTTGCATAATACGGTAAGTAAGAAACAAAAATAAGAAAGTTAATCGAGCAAACAGAAACAAGATTATTTATATTCATTACGAATCGCATACACGCAAATGCAGTGCGTGTGAATGTTGCCCAGGTGAAATATTAGACATACACGCATGTACGATTGCAAAAGATGATAACACAAAACTACTATTATAATCAATAAGGCATGCAGACGGCACTGATTTTGTGCACGCGTAGGCTCAGACAAATCATTAAAGCAATGTTTACCTAATATATTATTATAAGTTTTATAAATTATGAGCTGCAACAGACTAAGGTCTCCATTGAGAACAAGTTTTCTTACTGTTATGTTGATGCAATAAAAAATTTTCAATTTTAATCCTATGGTAAACTGAGGTGCGAACACTATATCCAAAAATTGTGTAAGAAGATCCTCTGCAGTACGACATTATGGAAATTAATTATTTATAAAAACGTGAGCCGATATATAAGCAATGAAAACCTACCCCGAAATAAATTCATATTTAACGTTTACAGAAAACTAAGTAACTCGCAGAGCGAGGAGAATCAGCGCCGAATGTGGCAAATCTGCGCTTAGTGACCATTTAATCGCTCCCATTCAGCCCCCTGAGCACCTATAAAATTATAGGATAGCAAAATTATACCCACAATGTTTCAGTTTCAGCGTTATGGTCATGAATGGCTAAAAATCCAAACCTTTGAAATTCAAAAAATCACAATTTCAAGAGTGATTTTTACGTTATATGAACCCTAGCATTCTTGTGTTATTTGACGCACACCACGCAAATACAATTGCGTTTGTCGTATTCAGTAACTTCGAAATCCTACAGACACTTTCTAATAACCTAAATACAATCTATGTACATTAAAACTACCTAAATTTGACAATTTTGGTGCCAAAATTTACCATATCTCGCTCCAACAACGTCCTACAGGGTTAATAAACGGCCCAATCTGGCGTTAAAGCAATGAAACCAACGTATAACCCTACAATCTTATCGTTATAAACAAGAAAACTTTGTAAAAAATAACTGAAAATTTTTCACTTTTATAGGGATATTTTTAACTGTGGCTCAGAGCTCAAAAAGTAAGTTCTGACAAGTAATGCATAACAGCAAAATTGTAAGTCTAGATGAGAGCATTCTGAGGATGGTCTTCGATCCGATGCCCCTGGCAAGAATTATTATACGTAACATAAATTTTTGGGCCACCCCAATTCGTACCTGTTTTGTGAAAACCTTACATAGGTAACCATAAGAGCGGCGTATATAGTAAACTCGGTGCACAACTACGTTTCATTATGCATCAAATAAAAACTTGCGAACGCCCATCAATCTGGCGAACAGCACATACGAAGAAAAGACGAAAAAAGAATGTTTCTCGATTATTGTGCAACAGTTGAAAAAAATCCGCTCGGCCCGTTCCAATGAGCAAGTCGTAGACAACAAAACAACACTATTTAAAAACATCATTTCAAGTTAACTCCAGCGTACCAATATTGGAACGAATAATAAGGCCCTAATCAATGTGTTCTAATCTAATAAATAATACGCACAAACAACCCATCGAAAGTGAAATTGCACATCATTTTTCACTTGTGCGGTACAGTAGGATGATTATTTTCAGTACACTTCAGAACCCGCGTCACAATAATTTCGGTGTCCAATGAAAGAAATTACCGACATTCGAAATTGACAAATCAAAACTTTGAAGATAAATTAATGTATTTGTGATCTAAACTTGAGCCAAATATTATATATCTGCACAGATACGAACGCACAAGACAAATGGTCCTCGAAAAATTTTCGAGAGATGCTGTAGTGGAATTAGCGAAAAAATTGGCCTTCATTTTTGATTTATCAAAATTGGCACAAACAGCGACACCAAATATGAACTCTGATATCAACGCCTGTGTATAATGTTCACAGACAGTAAGTGACTCGACACAAAGAATAAAAATCTCTAAAAAAATTTCTAAAAACTAACAGTTACTGACAAAATCAGTTTCTAATTATTGCAGCGCAATAATTGAAAGCGCTTCAGCTTGAAGTAAGGCTTGTCAAAACGTAAAATCATGCATATTTTAGCAAGCCCGGGCTTACTATTTGTTTTCCTAGGTGTTATATAAACAACATTTTGTCGTATATAAAAGCACGTGCTGAATAGAAAATTGTTGTGATTGCAGTAACCTAATTTTCAATTTTCACTATTATTTATTTCTATAAGAAGACATAACTCTTTCAATATCAGAGAACAGCCCTGTCTCGATTTTTGCTTATTTATTGGTATAGATTAAAATAGTAAAGTTATATATATAACGAAAATATGAAAGTTAATTTTTATATACAATTTTTGAAATCAATTTATCAGTAGTAGGAAAAACTATTATCTCAGATGCGTCCAAGAAAATAATGTTACTGTAAAACTCTCATTAGAAACTGCTGTTTGAAACATCTTACTTACTATATTATGAGGATATTTTGTTCCACAAACTTGTTAGTTTTTAGAAATTTTTTCAGGGTATTTTTATTCTTTGTGTCGAGTCACTTACTGTCTGTGAACATTATACACAGGCGTTGATATCAGAGTTCATAATTTGGTGTCGCTGTTTGTGCCAAATTCACTTAATCAAAAATGAAGGCCAATTTTTTCGCTAAATCCACTACAGCATCTCTCAAAATTTTTCGAGGACCATTTTTGTCTTTATGTGCGTTCGTATCTGTGCAGATATATAATATTTGGCTCAAGTTTAGATCACAAATACATTAATTTATCTTCAAAGTTTTGATTTGTCAATTTCGAATGTCGGTAATTTCTTTCATTGGACACCGAAATTATTGTGACGCGGGTTCTAAAGTGTTCTGAAAATAATCATTAAACTGTACCGCACAAGTGAAAAATGATGTGCAATTTCACTTTCGATGGGTTGTTTGTGCGTATTATTTATTAGATTAGAACACATTGATTAGGGCCTTAATATTCGTTCCAATATTGGTACGCTGGGGTTAACTTGAAATGATGTTTTTAAATAGTGTTGTTTTGTTG
This sequence comes from Trileptium ribeirensis, assembly GCA_030248225.1. Classification (NCBI taxonomy): domain Eukaryota; kingdom Metazoa; phylum Nematoda; class Enoplea; order Enoplida; family Thoracostomopsidae; genus Trileptium; species Trileptium ribeirensis. The sequence goes on along the minus strand of JASANE010009171.1, from coordinate 30,192 downwards.
TCTACGACTTGCTCATTGGAACGGGCCGAGCGCATTTTTTTCAAATGTTGCACAAATAATCGAGAAACATTCTTTTTCGTCTTTTCTTCGTATATACTGTTCGCCAGATTGATGGGCGTTCGCAAGTTTTTATTTGATGCATAATGAAACGTAGTTGTGCACCGAGTTTACTATATACGCCGCTCTTATGGTTACCTATGTAAGGTTTTCACAAAACAGGTACGAATTGGGGTGGCCCAAAAATTTATGTTACGTATAATAATTCTTGCCAGGGGCATCGGATCGAAGACCATCCTCAGAATGCTCTCATCTAGACTTACAATTTTGCTGTTCTGCAATACTTGTCAGAACTTACTTTTTGAGCTCTGAGCCACAGTTAAAAATATCCCAATAAAAGTGAAAAATTTTCAGTTATTTTTTACAAAGTTTTCTTGTTTATAACGATAAGATTGTAGGGTTATACGTTGGTTTCATTGCTTTAACGCCAGATTGGGCCGTTTATTAACCCTGTAGGACGTTGTTGGAGCGAGATATGGTAAATTTTGGCACCAAAATTGTCAAATTTAGGTAGTTTTAATGTACATAGATTGTATTTAGGTTATTAGAAAGTGTCTGTAGGATTTCGAAGTTACTGAATACGACAAACGCAATTGTATTTGCGTGGTGTGCGTCAAATAACACAAGTGCTGGGTTCATACAACGTAAAAATCACTCTTGAAATTGTGATTTTTTGAATTTCAAAGGTTTGGATTTTTAGCCATTCATGACCATAACGCTGAAACTGAAACATTGTGGGTATAATTTTGCTATCCTATAATTTTATAGGTGCTCAGGGGGCTGAATGGGAGCGATTAAATGGTCACTAAGCGCAGATTTGCCACATTCGGCGCTGATTCTCCTCGCTCTGCGAGTTACTTAGTTTTCTGTAAACGTTAAATATGAATTTATTTCGGGGTAGGTTTTCATTGCTTATATATCGGCTCACGTTTTTATAAATAATTAATTTCCATAATGTCGTACTGCAGAGGATCTTCTTACACAATTTTTGGATATAGTGTTCGCACCTAAGTTTACCATAGGATTAAAATTGAAAATTTTTTATTGCATCAACATAACAGTAAGAAAACTTGTTCTCAATGGAGACCTTAGTCTGTTGCAGCTCATAATTTTTAAAACTTATAATAATATATTATGTAAACATTGCTTTAATGATTTGTCTGAGCCTACGCGTGCGCAAAATCAGTGCCGTCTGCATGCCTTATTGATTATAATAGTAGTTTTGTGTTATCATCTTTTGCAATCATACATGCGTGTATGTCTAATATGTCACCTGGGCAACATTCACACGCACTGCATTTGCGTGTATGCGATTCGTAATGAATATAAATAATCTTGATTCTGTTTGCTTCATTAACTTTCTTATTTTTGTTTCTTACTTACCGTATTATGCAAGTCATTACGCTGCGATTTAATTTGCCTGACAGCTAATAATGGGGAATAAAATTTTACAAAAAGGCTATTACTGGTCAACTGTGCCACTGGCCTTTTTGCGATCATGTGTATCAATCTCTGTTTCGGAAACTTATTACATTTTTATAAATTTTTAGTTTGAAAATAATAATTATGCGGCCGGTAATTATAAGATTATTTGCTTCCAAGCCCGTTACCATTCATACTTCGTTTTGTACAAGTGTTGGTTTTAGTTTTCACCCATAGGCGTTTGGCAGATCGGCGAAGGATAATAGTTATAGCATCTTGACCTTATGCTTGATATCATATTTTTATACTTTTGACTAGTGTGTTTAAATAAGTTTGACGTCGCTTGCTCGTACATAAATTCTGTGGGGAGTTTTTGTTCTTGCAGTCCACGTGTGCATATCTTAGTCCTTCGTGGAATGGTATGCGAGCTTCACTTTCGTCATGTTATTTTATTTTAGGAAATTTGATGCGTAATGGAATAATTAATTTACTAAAAAGTATTTTTCCGTGGTTACCGTGATGTAGAAGAAAAACGAATTTTGAAAAAACGAAAGTCTGTTTTAACAGTCTATCGACATTGACACCATCATAATAATGACTGTCAAAACGCTTCCGCTGACAGCAAATTCAAAAATCAATCGGTGTTAAGTCATATGTACTGAATGGAACGATATACCTATTTTGGTCGAAGAGGTCATTCATTACCTTCCATTCACTTCTGTACATTTGGGTTTTAATTTTGATGTTGCTACACCACTTTTTTCTCCAAGAGCTTTGAAAATACCGCTTAGATTTTCACAACGTGTTAACACAGCAACGCATAGCAGGGAGTAACAGACATTCCGGTTCCGGCGAAAATCGTGTTCCGGTTGCGGTTCCGGCAAAGGGCAAAAACCATACCGGAACCGGAATTACGGTTTAAAAATTTTGTTTGAAATTTTCCACGTTTTTTGCTTCGTCCTGTAATCCAAACATATGTAATATATATTATACAATGACCAAGCTCCAATACAACCAAGCAAAAGAAAAGCTTAACTAACCGATTTGCCGTGTGAAACGTAAGTAGGGCACATAATTTGAGCAGGAATTTTTCATAATAACCTGCAGGAGTTTGTTAAATCAAAGCCAGGTCGATGCTTGTAGCAGCTATTTTACACATCCAGAAGTCTGTGGGATACGTTTTAATTAAACCGGTCCAACTCGAAAACAGAGTATGGCTTACGCAGAAGCACTTAGGGTATGCTTGGCTAACATAAATTGCGTCAAGCACTGCCAGTGTGCTTGTAAACTTGGTAAATCAGTCTAAATTGAAGTAAACTAACGTTATCTGCAACGCAGCTAGAAACGGCTTTCTTGGCAATGAACTGTATTTATTGAAACTGTGCGAGCAGCATCACAGTGTGTCTCATTTATAGCATTCTGATTAGAAAGTTATCATCATTATGATCTAACTGACGGGCACTGTTTGTCCAACGCTAGCCTAAACAGTGTCTCTGACCAATGATCAGAAAATTACCTTCTATCTATTATTTTCTCTTAGAATCATATAAATCCATAATTTCAAGTTTCCTACAGTAGAACGTGCAACAAACGTATGTGTAGTAAAGGGAGGCGACTGGAGACAGAGCGAAAGTGTGTATTCTACGCTCCAAGCTTTGTAAGCACATTCGATTTGACGCAGTATACGCAGTGGTGTATAGTGGAAGATATTTTTTGCTCTGAATGTCCAAAAACCGACATAATTTGATCGATAAATAAACATTATTAGCTTCAGAAAGGCAATAATACCATCGCAATATATTAAGTTTAATGTAAAAGTTATTTTTAATGCGTTTTAAATCCACTATACCTTCATTTGTTCCATCATCTGTTTTACTATATATAAATTTCGAAGACCAGGTTCCGGATCCGGTTTAAATGGACGGTTGCTGGTTCCGGTTCCGGTAAATTTCGGTTACGGTTATTCCTTGACGCATAGATGAGCCAGCAACGACTTTGTTACCATTTCATCGGCAACCCATGTCATCTTTAGGTACCGGATGTTATATCGTTAGAAAACGGAATAATTTTTTTGCGGGGAGAGGGGGTGGCAGCCCCAGAACTTAAACTTAGTTTAAGTTGTATGGCTAAGGTCTTAGGATATCGACAACGGCTCCATCTCTTAGCATATATACATCTGCTTTGTTCCTGTACAAAATTATGTAGGCCGCGGCGGCTTCTTTTTCACTGCTGTTGTGTCAATTAGTATAGCGGGCTGAGCACAGGTTTGTAAAAAGGTCCCAGGAGCTACACTGTTTGAGAAACTGCTAACTTTGATTATAATTTTCCTGGATACGCTAAGCCCAAAGATCACGGGAAAGCCATTGACATATATACACAAGGAGAGGAGCCCCTCCATTACAAATACATAAAAAAATTGATGTGCACAGTGAGCAGATTGCTTGAGTTCTTAAGTAAAACATCAGTTCAGCCCCAATATGAAGCCAAGTTGCGACCGTATTATAAAACTACTTACGTCCGGTGGAATGCCATGCGTATTCAAGGATATAAATATATAATGGACGTTTTCTAACAGACCATTTTCGTCATCTCTTACAAGCTATTTGTTGCCAATACCGAAGGAAAATATTTGTCCAGTATTAGTATTTGTAAAAGTGTTAGTATTTGTGTTCCTGTTATTTGAAGATCCGGCCACATCACGAAAATGCAAAAGGGTATGATCAATTGAAGTTTCACAGTACTGGGGTTAAACAATGCAAGAAGTTAAATATACAAAATTAAAGTAATATATACTATAAATTATGCTCTCAAATGGAAGAGATCCAATAGCAATATGTACGTATACGTAGTCAACAAGGGCATAGCCAGGAATTTTGAAGGGGGGGGGGGTCGCGTCCCACAGTGGGTACCTAAAAGGGTGGGTCCGGGAGTGGTGGCGCTTAGAAATGTGAAAGCAGTTTCCAGAATTGGTATTTTAAGTACGCCATAACCAAGTAAAAAATGCAACTGTTGCCAAAATAGCGAATTTTAATACAAAAATGTGAAGTTTGGTCAAAAATACGGTTGAAAGTAATTGTTTTCTAGTGGAGAGAGGCTAGTTTTAGGACAATTTTCGACATGATTTTCAGCCGGAATCATTCAAAAAACTTTGTTTGGGTTGAACCAAAAAGGGGGGAGGGGTCGCGAACCCCACCACCCCCATGGCTAAGCTCTTGGTAGTCAAATCACGAGATCAAGTGTGCCAGTTTAGACCGATGTTAGCCAAATATGAGTTAAAGTCGTTTGACTCTTCAGAAATTCAGACTCTTTCTGTATTGAGAAATTGAACTTGTTTAATCAACGTTACACGATGATAATCACAACTTGACTCAAAGTAAAGCTGTTCTGAATGAAAGAATGCAGATCACCAATTTTATCTAGAACTAAAATTTCCAAAATTCACACAAAAATATCTTAAACTCTATTACTATATAATATAACATTGTATTAGTTCATTTGTTGTGATATTAGTAATAAGATCGATGATGTGGAGGCGGAAGTTACATTTGGAAAACTGTCATCTGTTATTAAGCTAGCTAGCTTGGACTGTGGGACATAATTGTACTGCTGTAGTAAATATGGTAGGTCTTTTGTTTAAAGCGGCTAGACGATTGTCTATTGTCACAGTATGCTGTGTTTGTCTGAATTTTAGCTTGAACTTTATTTTTATAGCTTACTGTATTCAACAATTGTTAGAATCTTTACATGTTTTATCAGCGATGAATACATTTAAAGAGCCTCTGGCTTGGTCCAATTTATGTGGTTATTGTATATCCGGTGTAGATGTCGAGGTTATTACAAATCGGACGCTATGTGCCACCCCTACTAAATTATTAAAATTTCGTATACAAAGTAAATTTGGGTCTTTGACCACCATTGCGTACACAAAAAATTGCAAGAAAGTTGGATCTAGTTGTCACGCTAAAATTACGCTATTTCTAATAATTAGGTCTATTCATTCAGAAGGCCCACAACACTCAGTGCTTGTGTGTCTATTTCATGCATCCGCCGTCATTCAACAATAACATTCTTGCACATTCGAAGGAGTCATGCCCCCAAGTTTTTGCTATGCAGATGCACGATACTCGAGGTGGACCGCATGGTAAAATAACAGCGCAATTCCACCGTATTTGCTATCCACGCCGATAGTCCGGATTCGAGGCTCTTCAGACATTTTTCTTTGACAGGATGTTTGGCATTATCTAAGAACTTGTTATGTTTGAAACGGCATGAATCGGAAGCATAATGCACTGTTGTGACACATGTTTTAAAGAAAGCATTGTTCGGTCACTCTGCTTTGAAACTTTAGCCGAAGATTACTTTCTTGTACGTAGATTATATTTTAAGATGTCTTCAATCGTGACTTTTCTTTGAGGCAAATGGACAATTTCAGCGACAGCAAGTTTATAAAAAGGAGTTTGCAAATTTGTAGTTATATTTTTATGCTTCTGTTTAGCGACCAAGCTATGCCGTTTTACGCATTTTTCTGTTCAATTAGGCTTATCCAATAGTATTTCGTACCGTTCGTTTCAATACTGGATCTTAAGTTATCTGGTAGTTAACTTTATTACAAACTAATTCCATGAACATGGTTAACTTTGTATCGTGTTTTCACCGCTTTTGGTTGTATTTATATGTTAGATCTGTCTTGATTTGAACTATAACCTTGTATAGTGATGAAAATTGTGGCTTCGGGTTAGAGGTAAGAATTTCGGTCCGTGGCCCGACGACGGATTACTAACGGGCGGGCTGAAATGTTGCAGATCTGGGCCGGGCCGGTTGTTTTAGATGGCTCATGCCTTTCATATATAAGTCTTTAATACACAGTGAAAACTTACAGAAGAGAATGAACTGGTGTCGTTAAGGTATTTCGCGGTGCATCTCGTGCTGTCCTCTAGCATTTCATAAAGAATAGATCATCTGGGATAGTGTCCACATGAAATACAGGGTCAAAATGTCACCTTGCCCGCGAAATATAGGGGTATTTGTTCCTCTTTTATTTAATATTCAGGGAGACAGCGCTAAACACACAACGACATGCCTTAAGGCCACCGATTTCATAACCTGAGGAATGTCATAGTTTTCATCTATATATCATCCGCTCGAGGTATTACAATCACTAGATTAATAACAAGATGAGATATAAAAGCATGGCTAGACCAAAATAGCACTTTTCAGCATCTCAAGTCATACCTAAAAGCTATTCTACATTACCTTTCAGAAACCCAACAATAATTCTTGATAAGTTCAGATTACGTCCGCCTCTCTCATCTAATGTCTCTGTTCTAAGGAATGCCGTTCTTAAGTGCTTTAAAACCGTGTAGTCCATTAACAAATGCTTCTCAGTCTCTGGCGCAATTCCGCCATATATGTACACATTATTGTCTGATATGCCTATTCTATATAAATGGGAATTAAAAGTCCTATGATCTGTCAAAAATTGTATAGCAATTATCATGCGATCTTTATTGCCAACACCTCTGTTTGAAAGACGTCAGTCAGACTGCCTAAAGGGAAATGTTACCTTACTCTGCTTGGTATGTATGTACCTGCACCACAGCGCCTGATACCATCATAAACGGCATAGCCTTCTGTGCAACAGAGCAAATCCAAATCGTGTGGCTTAACATTAGTCCAATCATTACAACTTCAATGTTTGTCTTACATAACTTACAATATCGCGAAGGAGATTCAGTAAACTTCCCATGTCCTTAACTAGCATTTGCATATAAGCATGCAAGCCCGGTGTATGATTATCTCGCCGAAGACCTAGATTTTTAAGCCTAAGATATATTTGTACCGCAATTTCCTTGATTAGATTTTCATTGGGTTTTATACATAACATTGTCACAATGCCGCGCGCTCGTGCGGATTTAATCGCGCCAGTGATCATGACCTTAAGCCTATTTTTAGGAACATTGCATACACAAATTTACCAGAAAATATTTACGGTTTTATCTTTTTTTTGCGTAATAAGTATGGCAGAGCTTCTTGATTTCAAGAAGACTGGAATGATGTCATCAGGGCATGGAGACTTAAAGTCTCCATGACGTGGTGACGCCCATTTTATCTTTTATAAATCAACCGCGTGGTTGGTGACAGTATCCATTTTAGGCATCCTTCCTAAACTCTTTAACTCATGTTTTCCACATCCTCTGAAGGAATGGAGCCCCGAACATGTACTTCCGAGGGATGCTTCAAAACTACCATGTTGCATTGTGTACACAAAACTATCTCGGTACTCCTGCTGGCTTAAAATCGTGTGGTTAATACTGCCAAATATTTTATGAAGCCTGTTAAACACCGGAGTCTTATGCACCGAATCGCAAAATAATCTCGAGGAGTATCTTTTCCTCTCTCTGACAAGGAATGATACTTATTCTATGATCTATCATCCCGGCAGGTCATGATTATTCTTGAAAGCCCCGCTAAGTCATCATTCCGCCAACAATTCCTATATTTGCGTGTGTCCATACATGGGCAGCAATTTTCTGCTGCCATAAGTAGGGCGCTTGTTATCAATCCAACCGCTAACTCTAACTGTTCACAGTTATCAATGTACATTTCATTTTGTTCAGCTAAATTTTCTTTTACTATGTCTTGATATCGTTTCCAATGTATGCGTCTAGCATTCAACTTCTTTTTAAAAATGTGGTCAGTATTAATATTAAATTTAATGAACTTACGGTCAGATCCGGATTAATCCTGTAATACATACCAATGTTTGATATATCTTTGTAGACAAAAGCGCAGTCGCGATTATTATAATCCTCGTATGGACGCCCCACACTTATAATCACTGTACAGTCCCTATTTCGCAAACATAATTCTGTGCTGACGAGAAATCCTCCTGAAACACAAAGACAAGTCCTATTAACCATGTTTGATTACAATAAACTACGTTGTCCGAGTGTACTGAATCGGAAATCCCCGCTGTAATCGTTGCGTATGCTTATCAGTTGTATGTATTTATTGACCATGGATGTTTTCTATTAAAACCATGATGATTTAAAGTCGCAGTCTAAAATTAGAGTCATGTTGGAAACTCGAGCCATGTGTACAGTCTATTTTTAGAGTACATTTTGTAAAAATAGCAGATAAGTATGACTGAATCGACGGAGGACAATGTCTACAATGGTACAAATATGGCAGTAGACAACGATGACTACACTGGAACTGGGCCTCCTGCGCCGCGACTGTCCTTCTTGTCATGGTTAGACGAGGGACCTACTCTTGACCCAGTTGGTCAAGATGCATGGACAACTGACCAGGACGATAGAGTCATAAGCATTACCGAAATGATGGCCGTTGATTCGGGCCCAAGCAGTTGTGACTCTCGCCGACCCAGCTTGCGAAGCCTATTGTATCGCGGTCCACCGGACGAGCTCATCACGAGTACTTTCGACAGAAAGTTGGCTGATTTTCGTGATAGCGATGATGACGACGGGCGAAGACGAAACGGTGGGTTGGAGCTACAATATAATAACTGTCAAGAAGGAAGTGTAGTTGCCGAATCGCGGCGTCTATCCGTACCTGTATCGGTTGGCTGTCAAGCTGGCAGCCGCCGTGATAGTACCGTTTCGTCAAGTTGCTGTACCACGAGCAGTGGTGAGTATTATGCAATGGAGTCTCCAGCTAAAAGCGTGCGTTTTATCGTTGTCTCGTTTTTCCTTACCGGGTTCTGACACTTTTGTCATTGGTTTGCACTGGTTTTCACTGGCTACATGTATTTGTAGAAGCACTAATTCCTTATTTTCCCTAGCAAATCCTACTCTTTACTCTCTTTCTTTAAACATTTTGGTAAGCTGTATATATGTTGTGTATTCTTTTTATATATTGTTCCATCAAAAACCAGGTTGCATTGTCACAGCTTTAATGATGGTAGGTCGTGTGGTGCAGCTAGAACGTGCTATATCACTCTTAGCCTTTAAATTCGCATATTACTGTTGGCAAATTTTTGGCATCCCATTTATAATCAACATGGCAGGTTTTTCACGCGAGCTTTTATCCTGTTCATGTCTTTTTTGCAGCTATCGTTATCCTCGTTTTTATCGCGTAATGGAGACATTTTCATTAAAAATCCCTAATTAATTATGTACGTGTGTATATATATATATAACTGAGTGCACGAAACTGTAGTAATTTAGTTTTGTGGGCTTTTCAAAAGATAACCATTATTCGTTTAATGTGTGTATAAGAAATATGTATTCTTACCATTTGTTTTACGTTTTTATATATTATTTATCCGTAAAAACAAAGTTTTTGCGACTCAACCATTACAGCGTAATCAAAGAATAAGAGAGGAACAAGCAGAATGGTGTGACGCTCGATTATATGTAGCATTGGTTACTTTCTAGCATGCGAACGCTTTTGCGTTTTAGTTTCTGAACGTCTAATTAGAGGTGGGAATTTAGGCTCTTGGCTCCAGAGCCGAGCCGAGTCTAACCGGCTGTTGTGTTTGAAGAGCCGAGACAGAGCCTAGGATCTGTCTGTATCTTTAAAAGCTACAGTCATCACTTAAAAGCTCTTTTCCACAACTTAAACTGTAAAACAGCTGCCAACAGCAGGAACTGTCTCGGCTTTTTTCATTGGAAGAGTCGACATTGTTCATGAAGAGCCTTGCAAGAGTCTAAGATTTGTCTGCCACAGCCGAGCCCCATACTACAAATATGTTTTTTTTTATTTTAACTACTATGTACATAGGCTGCACAATCCCAAGCAGCCATTTGTGGAGAGCATTATACGAGCAACTGGGCTGAACCATCTTATTCGTAATAGGCTGCCGAACTTATGGAGATACGCAGAGGCACATAGTATTACAGACGGTTTGAACAGCAATGTCTTTACTGATTTTGTATCCTTACTGTATTCCGTCTTAGTAGCTTCTTACATATTATTATATATCTGACAGTTTATTTCTTAATTGCTGAAGACCCTTAACAATAGCGACAGCTAACAATTCAGCCATTAGTCGTTATTTTAGTTTCTTTGCAAAGTTATTATTGGGCAAATGCAACCGATGAGCCATGTATGTAGGATAATTTTGTATTTATCTGTCAATCACATGCCCGTTGCTTACGCACCACACGTGTATTTTGTATGATGTAACGTGTCAAACTCTTGTTTTACGTATCGCCTGTATTATCGGAATGTATTTAAAACATTTGCAAATGTGGCGGGAAGCCCTTTGATTGTTGCTTTTTTGGCGGGCTGTCTGTTTTAGAGGTGAGAAATAGTCAGATTTTAAAGCTCCGGCTCGGCTTTTCGATGACAGGTTAGGCTCAGTTCGATCCTTAAAGGCTGTTTTAATAATAAAAGCTTTCCATTGCATAATATTTGAGAGACAATTTATATATACAATATGCGGCCAACAAAGGGACAAGCATAATATGTATACTTGATTTTTTACCTTTGTTTACAAGCCACAATAAATTATTTTATTGATGAGTGTAACGATGTGTTCGTCAATGAGCAATCGTTTAAAAACAAAAGCTGTACTTGAAAATGTAGTGTTTTAGTCCCTGAACGCCAGATATTATGCCGTATATATTTGATGGACGTCTTGATTAACTAAATAGCATTTAGGGAACCATTGCTATATTAGAAACTTTTCTTCCTGTCAAGTATAAACCATCTCCGCGTTGGTGATTTTTCACTTATTTGATTTGGAATGTGTCGTAACAGCGTAGTTAGTGTTTGCGTTTATGAGGTTTTGTGCTTTGGACGCAATTTAACTAAACCGGCACTATTTTAACATTTTTGTAATTTGAGGGTAGTGAGAAATTTCTAGGAGTAACTTTATTGTGGAATCATACGCTTTCGACCTTTGGCCGAAAGTTCTGAAAAAAAAATGAAATTTGAGAAATTAGGAATGTTCGGGATAGTATGTATCGTGTATTGTTTACGGCATTATTATGGTGGCGATATTTTAAGCACGCTGCCAATGTGCCACTACCGGTCTGGCACGTTCCAGTAGGCTTTGAAATTATCAATTTTGGGTACCCAAATCGGGTAATTTTATATTTACGAAATTTTTAATACGAAACGGTTTGAACGCGATCCATAGGTTTCCGGGATTAGTTGGATCTAAAAATAATGAAACTGACTAAACAGTGTTTAAGGGTTCTTAGATGGTAAATAATCTTGAAAATAAAATTTTTCGGAAGGTTACGATTATTAAATTTCAGTATTTACCATCTTTTCAGTAACTCTAGGGAAATCACAAGACCCCACAGTTCCTATGTGTACCCTAAAATAGCGGTGACATTGGTTTATGTGCATATGACATTCCTTCGTTATTTCAGCGTCGTACTCAAGTTCTGAAAGTGAAGACGATACTCCTCCTCGCGAAAAAAATCAGGTGCGTGTTAACAAAAATGTATTTTCAGTGAAACTATAGGAAGCGAGTGGAGTGTTGCGCGCGGCGACGTTTTGATGTCATACTTATGTAATATATACTCTATTTTGCATTGAAACTTTTCAGGCGGACAGAATAGCATGTGTTAAATAAGTTGTTGAATAAAGATTAGAGATGACAGTCTGGTGTGTCTTTGCCGACTCCGACCGACCAACAGACAACCAGACCGCACCCGGCTTAAGCTTTATAAAGTGTGATAAGCTTGGTAACGGAAACCAGTTATATTGAAAAATGTGACAACACATTTAAACGCATAGGACATCATGAATTTGAAGAAAACCAGTACAATTCTATGCTATGAGGATTAGCTTGCATGATGCTTAAGTATTATTTCACAGCTTCAACAGAGCAGAACCCAGGCAAACGTATGTGTTAGGACATGACGGACGTCGATTCTGCACATGTGATGGTATTATTTAACGATACCAAGATGACAACGATGTTTAATCTATGTCACCGTATTTTTTTCGTGACATTTCCACGCTACAGTTTTGAGGACTGCAAACTTTTCGACACTTGTGTTTTCAATTTTTAAGGTGCAGCGGTGATTCTTGGCAACCTGATACGCAGAGGATTATCGACTCCAGAAGTATATATACATAATTTTCAATTTGCCTGATCGAAATTACTGTAAAGACTCAAAAGAGAGCTTAATCATATTTTGATTTATTTTCGGGCCGCTATTTAAGAGACGTATCTTTCCAACGAAAATTAACAAGCCAAATACGAGTTCAAGTCACAACGAATTTAACAACTAATACGTACCAACCAGGGAGTAACCGGAATTCCGGTTCCGGCGAAAATCATGTTCCGGTTGCGGTTCCGGCAAAGGGCAAAAACCATACCGGAACCGGAATTCCGGGTTAAAAAGTTTGTTTGAAATTTTCCACGTTTTTTTGCTTCATCTGTGATCCAAACATAATGTAATATATATTATACAATGATCAAGCTCCAATACAACCAAGCAAAAGAAAAGATTAACTAAGCAATTTGCCGTTTGAAACGTAAGTAGGGCACATAATTTCAGTAGGAATTTTTCATAATAACCTGCAGGGGTTTGTTAACAAATCAAAGCCAGGTCGTTGCTTGTAGCAGCTATTTTACACATCCAGAAGTCTGTGCGGTACGTTTCAATTAAACCGGTCCAATTCGGTAACAGAGTATGGCTAACGCAAAAGTATTTAGGGTATGCTTTGCTAACATAAATTGCTTCAAGAACTCACCAATGCGCTTGTAAACTTGATAAATCAGTCTAAATTGAAGCAAACTAACGTTATCTGCAACGCAGCTAGAAACTGCTTTCTTGGCAAAGAACTGTATTTATTGAAACTGTGCGAGCAGCATCACAGTGTGTCTCATTTATAGCATTCTGATTAGAAAGTTATCATCATTTGTCGTCTAACTTACGGCCACTGTTTTCCAACGCTAGCCTAAACAGTGTACCTGATCAGAAAATTACCTTATTATTTTATCTTAGAATCATATAAACCAATAATTTCAAGTTTCCTACAGAAGAACATGGTAACAAACGTATGTGTAGTAAAGGAAGACTACTGGAGACAGAGCGAAATTGTGTATTTTACGCTCCAAGCTTTGTAAGCATATTCGATTTGACGCAGTATACGCAATGGTGTATAGTGGAAGGCATTTTTTGCTTTGGGTGTCCAAAAATCGACATATTTGAACGATAAATAAACATTATTAGCTTCCTCTTTAATGCATTTTAAATCCACTATACCTTGATTTCTTCCTTCATCTGTTTTACTATATATAAATTTTGAAGACCAAGTTCCGGATCCGGTTTAAATGGACTGTTCCGGTTGCTGGTTCCGGTTCCGGTTATTCTCTGGTACCAACTAAACTGATGATGCTTTTATTCCGCTCATGTAGGGAACGTGTTCCAATTATCTAAATTTTCCTATAATAATTATAGTAAAATTGTGCAGCCGGGTGGAATGTGGATAATCATTCCAAATTTAGTCTACTTTTGTCCATGTGTGGTATAAAACCTTGGTTGTGTTGTATATAAATGATGGGACGAACGCATGAATCATTTAAAAATTAGAAGGTGTCCCCAACTGACGGTGGGCAGGACAGTATACCATGTTTTTGGATTTCGACGGAGCTGATATGGAGTCTTAAAACGAAAATGTTTGCAATACGGTGGTAAAAATGCGTGCCACATTTTTAAACATTATATTTTAGTGCAACTCGAAAGGATCGAAAGATTTCTGTGTCAAAAATATTCTTTACCATCCATATGGACGGCGGGAAATTGAAATGGCAGAACAGGGTAATACATTTTTGTTCACTGCTATGCCAGTATTAACTTACTTATTACATACAAGTAGTGAACATGTCTCTTTTTTACATTTATAAATTTTTACCGCTAACTATCTGCTTACAGGTTCAAGCTTGAATTAAGGCTTCATATTATTCCCATGCACACCGTATGGGCTCTGAAGTTTATATTGTAACATAACATGATACACCAATAATGCTACAAGAAGCGCCGTCGTGTCCCAAGTTTTTATGAGCCGTGCAGCCTTTGTGATAATAATAAATTAGTATCACAACATTGATTACATAACAAGGGTTAGTTATTGATATTTTGTATAATGTGCATATGAGGTAATTCATTGCCGACATAAATGGAACGGATAGTACCTCGACGTAGAATGAATGGATTTTTGCTCATTGTTTGGAAAAGTAATATTACTCTGTGTTAAATTCTAAGACGAATTTCTTTATTCTTTTACGCAAAGCACGTTGTATAGGCTAGTATCGACAGTGGTACCACTGTCTCTCTTCCTTCCCACGGCGGAACATTTGTTAATGACGCCGGCAGATGCCGCTTGCAACTAAGAAATTTGCGACTTCGACTGGTTTTCCCCATAGGTCTTCAGTTGAGGGGCTTGGGCCCAGGTGCTTGATTCGATGTGGTGTGAGTTTAGGTCATCTGACGATCAGGTGCACTTCATCGTTGTCTTCTTGCTTGCAGCGTAGGCAGGTCTTGAAACCCGATTGAGAAGTCGAATGGGCCCGTATTTGAGGTAGCCTTGTGCCCCGCTTGGCAATTTCGTCAACTTCATCGTTCTTTGCGCCAGGTCGGAGTGGCCCGGGACCCATTGCAACAGTATTCTTGTCACCTGGGAGCCGAGTTGGTGAAGTATTGTCCACGTTTCGCTCTTCAGCTGGGTTCTGCATTTGACGGTCCGGATATGAGGCGTTGAATGCTGGACTTGGAGTCACTGAACAGGTGTATTGACTCGGCTTGCTGGGTGCCTTCCATGGTCCATTGTAGCACGGTTTTGATGGCTAGCATTTCGGCTCTGTAGCTCGAAGTGATGGTTCCTGCTCGTCTTGAGATCTTAGTTTTTGACCATTGTGGAGGATGAGTATTTCGCTACCGCCATTTTTGATTGAGTTCTCACCGTAGCCGTCCGTCCAAATTTCGACCGTTGGCGGCTGTAGTCTTGCTAGTGTTCTCTCGGTCGGTAATTTTTTCTTCGTCACAGGGTCCGCGTGCGCTTGATCGGTGCGATCAGCTCTTCTCTGACGGTGAAGGCGATATTTTTAGGTTCCTGCCAGGGCGCGATGGTGCTGCGCCGTAGTTGTTCCTTCTGCAGGTGTTCAATATCTGACCCTTGCAGAAGTTCCTTGGCGGTTTCTCTCCAGGAGTGTATTGACATCAGTCGATCCCTGTAGGTTTTTCGCAGTTCGTTTTTGGTAGGATTCGTTTCTTGCAAACGGGCATATTTTTCAATGGCAATGGCTGCCTTTTCGATTCCTCTGTCTGCAAGTGGGGTGACGTCAGCTTCTCGTAGAAGGAGCTTGGCTTCTATGCCCGAGGCACATCCGGTCATGATCCTTGCCGCAGTGTTCTGGATGACTTCCAGTTCGTTTGTTCTCGTCGTTGACAGGCATGGTATCCACGCGGCTCCGCAGTAGTCAATGCATGATCGTATGTATGTTAGATAGATCAACCGCTGTTCTTCCTTCTGGCAATCCCAGTCTGTTCCACTCAGTGTTTTCATGGCATTAGACGACTGTTGCACCGTTTTTTGATGTTAGCTAGGTGCGCGGTGAAGTTGAACTCTCTGTCGAAAGTTACACCCAGGAACTTTGGCGTCGCATTGAACGGGATCTGGTGGTGCCCAATCGTCAGTACTGATTGCAGTCTGGTTTCCCATCGACTTTTCGAGAAGTATGTGACCTCGCATTTGTTGACGTTTATCATCATCTTCCATTTTTGTGTCCAGGCTTCGATTGTGTTCAGTGCCGCTTGGACATTGGCTGTGGTGGTGTCAATATATCTGTGGTTTGACCATACCCTAGATCGTCAGCAAACAGGGACACATTAACGTCGGCGGGTAGGTTTTTGGCGATGTCGTTGATAGATGTGATGAACAGTGTTGGTGATATCACTGCGCCCTGTGGTTCGCCTGCCTTGAATCGTTTGGTTTTACTTTTGGTGTTTTCGAACTTGACCAGACCACGTCTGTCACTCAGTAAATGTGTGTAGCAGTTTGGAACCTTCAGGTCAACCAGCTTCGCTAGGATCCCCTCGTGCCATACGCTGTCGAAAGCTTGACTGAAATCGACGAGTGCGCGCACAGTTCTTTTTCCTGGATTGTGTTGTAACCCGTCGGCTATCCGCTGGCTCATCTTGAGGACTTGGTCCTCAGTGCTTCTGTCTGGACGGAATCCAGCTTGGAATGTTTAGAATTTGTTCTCCATTTCCAACCAGAGCGATAGCCTGTTTTTCACCATTCGTTCAATGAGTTTTCCTACACACGACAGGAGGCTGATGCGCGTGTAAGATGACGGGTTTTTCGATAGTTTTCCAGGTTTTACGATCGGTATGATTTCTGCCCGTTTCCATATCAGTGGTAGTTTTTTTGCTCTCCCATGAGTGGTTGCAGACTGACATCAATGCGTGTTTAGCTGGAGCTGGTATGTGTGAGATCATCATGTTCGAGACACCATCAGGTCCCGGGGTGCTTTTCTTTTTGAGGGTTCTGATGCAGTTATTGAGTTCTCCCATTGTGAACATGTCGCACATGTCATGATTGGTGGTGATCGCATGGTTTTTTAACTTCATGGACTGTTTTTCTTTCGGTAAAATCTTGTCTTCTTTGGTTTTGGTTAGTCGGCTAACTCCAGAATATTGATCGATAAACGCATTAGCTTTGTTGTGGCTGATTTTCAGGGTCTTGTATTCCATCGTTGGCAGCTCTGCCATCGATGAACTTGATGGTGTTGCAGACCTTGGTAGGGTTGCTCAGGGCCTTCATTTGTTTGAGGCTTCGTCCCGTAGCTTTTGACGTCGGCTTTGCAAAACAGTAGTGCGGACTTGTTTTCTTCGATCTTTATATTCCTGCAGGTGTTGGTCGCTTTCGTGGTCGTGCGTTCTTGCTTCATCACGTTGCTTTATAGCTTCTTCCACTTCTTCGATCCACCATGGATGGTACTTGGCGCGATTGCCTCTCGGGACTGTGCGGGTTGCAGCAGACATCACCTTGTCCGTCCATTCTTTGTTTGCTGCAGTTAGGCTTTTGTAGTTCGCCGGTTTGAACTGTGCCAGGTCTTTTGACAGCCTTATTTTGAAACTGCGCAAATCTGCTTTCTTGTAGTTCCAGAAGGTTTGACGTCTGTGTTGAGTGGTCGATTTTGATAGGCAGATGATCGTCGGGCCCCTTTTCAGATGTGGTCCATTCGAGTTTTGGTGGCACACTGTGAAGTCAGGGCACGTTGGTTGGCCAGTGGCAGGCTTCATCCTGGTACCTGCGCAGATGTTGACCGATACCATGTTGTGGTTCGTCATCCAATCGTTCAGTTTTTTCCTTTTGTCTTCGTCCTAGTGTGGATCCCAAGCCGGACTGTGACAGTTGAAGTCTCCGCATATGATGGCGTTTTGGATGGTTGGTAAAGCAGTAGGGTTAAATCGTTGTTGTCTGGTGTCGTCTATGTCTTGACGAATACACGGCACGTACACGTTGATTATATCCAGATTTTTGTTTTCCATGTGTACAATCACTTCAATCAGATCGCTGTTGAGCTCGCTTGGGTCCAACCATTGCATTGACCGAAGCGTATGCTGGATACCATCTGGAACCAAAGTGATGACCCCGCCTCCGGGCACGATTTCGGTGTCGTTCCTTCCTGTTTGGCGGTCTTTTCTATACACTGTGTATCCATTGAACGTTGGGTTTGGTTTGTTGGCCGTTAGCTTCGGTTTGTTATCTGATTAGCTTATGTTAACTCCGTTTTCTAATTTCTGAGTGTTAACATAGAATTCTTACTTTTCATACGATGAAATTAGGGACGGTCGGAGTGAATTTTTGTTATAGCATCCATAACTCAAATTTACAACGTCTAATCATCTGAGCGATACCTAAAGGAACGCGAGAAATCTCTAGTCTGGGACGTTTAGTCAAGGCGTAAATCTGATTTTAACTCCTTCCCTCTTGTGGGCCTAAACGGTCGGATCTGGTCAAAAGGTGTTCAACCAAACTAGTTTATCGCTGTAACGCGGCAACTAGTATAAATTTTTCAGGCCAATTGGGTTCATTTTATAGAACAATTAAGGTTCAGTTCGAGTTTGTCTTTATGCAGCTTTATCATAAGGCTACCTAAAGTGCCTGAGGTGTTTTAAAAGAGCCCATAAGACCAAAAATACCGAGGAACGGCCATATTTTTCTTTAAATTATGGAGATGGATGGATGACATTGAGTTCATTTGAAATAGTACTATTCAAATTCTGCATGTAGCAGTGTATGGCGCGTTATTAAAGTGATTAGCTACATCGTAGGATTGCATGAAAATGGGTTTTTAAATTAGCCATGTGACCCCAAAAACACGAAAGCGGCCATTATTTGTATAAACCAATAGCAACAATGGCCTTATTTTGCAAAGCTAGCTAAGTTCTGTCTAGCGACATATGATGCGTTATTACTGTAGTTAGTCTAGCTAACACGGTTTCACATTGGCCCATGAGACCCAAATAAACCAAAACGGCCATATTCATTGAAAATATATAAGTATATATCCTGAATATGGTGCGTTATTACTAGGGTACCTGTGTTCGAGATTTAAGCCTTTATTGGATTTAAATTAGACAACGAAAAACAAACGAGTTTGTATTATGCGGTATTTGTACGCTCTCAGAGTTCAAAACCTGAACCGCTTGCCTCTAGCGTAGTGTATTCGTTATTTTGTTGCGTTTCTAAGTAAACATGATAAATATTGCTTTGCTGCTAGGTGACACTTGTTTATTCCTGCTTCAGAAATGCCAGGAATTATGGAGCTGCGTCGGCGTGCAAAAACGGATCGTCCACTCAATGGAGCTCGAATTGTCGGTTGTACTCATGTTACCGCTCAAGTTGCTGTAGGTTTGGTTCAATTAATATATTTTCTCTGCTGAATGTTCATATCACTTCAGTTCCGTTCGTAACTCGCCAGAAATGTTTTGTGCCTTTAAATTACGGAGAGATAAACGGATTTACAGTACCCCCGGAAGGATTGTCACTCGCTTGTGCGCTCCAAATGCGTTGGTCGTGTCTGGTGCCTACTATAGGTAACCGAATAGAACAGTAATTATTGAATGTTCGTTGTCCAGTGTTAGAAATTAGTACAATATATTATTGCAACGCATTGTGGTAGCTAGTTTATTTGAGCCCTGAACAGCTTTGTAGTTTGCATTCACTGTTTTCAAGCAAGTAATCTGGATTCAATTTCAGGCTTCTACTTGAGTTTGTCAAAAAAATATTGCACGATACACAAATTATGTAGTTCAATCATTAAATGGATAAGCACACTGTTCGCTTTAACGCTAATCTAATTTAGTTCCCAGCTTAGGTTAATCATTGCGACCAAGTGTATAGATATTCGATCAACATATTCGATTTTAAGCTATTTTTTCGACTGTCAAAGTCTGGCTTTCCCAAATTGCATCAAAAATACATGCGCGAACAGAACATTTGTCCCAGATATATCTCGGGGTACTTTAAGGGCGACAAATTCGTTTTTTCAGGCCAAATTGGGGGACCCCTAGCTAAACCAGGGGACTGAAAAACGCTGAAACGCTATAAATACCTGGCTGCCAAATAATATTTTTAATAAAGTAGATTATTGAGCGGAGGTCGGCGAAGCCAAGCGAAGCGTTTTTATTTTCTGTCTGGGAGTAAAAAGGTCGATGTCCGTCCGTTCGTTCGTTCGGTCCGAGGGATTTCAAGAGCCACTGAACGGATTTTAAAAAACTTTTTTTGTTTGAAAACCTATCATGTCAGAGTGTGCACCTGATATTTGGGATTAAAAAATTTTGAGTGGTTAATTAGTAATTAGCTAATTAGTTAATTTTATGCAGCAAAAATAGAGAATTTTGCAATATTTGTGTTATATATTTATTGAAATAGAGTCGTTTCGATTAAACCATTATAGGGTTTTTTGGGTCGAAGAATTCAAATATAATATTTTTACCAATGATAAAGCCCTATGCCCTATGCAATGTAGTTACAAGAACATAAAATTGAGTACATTCGTAATGCTACAGCCCAAGCTCCGCTCACAAATGTAGTTCCACTACCGACTAGTTATGGTGAAACCTTATCAACTGCCGTAAATTTTAGAGTTTTTACCCCATCATGCCAAAAATTTTGGGATTTTTTGGAGCTTCATAAGAAAAAATGGAATATTTTTGCCCCACACAAAAACGTTGTTATGCAGAAAGGTACCTGGGACTGATTAGGGGAAGCCAAAACATACTTGAGCGTCTGAACTGTGGAAACACAAAAATACCTAGGGTACTGAGATGGGTGGAACCTAGAGTAGGCCAAAATACGTAGGGTAAACCAGAAAATTTTGCAATACTCCACCGCTTTAGATATGTTGTAGCATATCATAACTCGTGGAATATTCTCTGTGTTCAGTGAATAAATATTAACACAGGTACGGACGATTGCTATAAAATTTCCTTCATAATTATTGGTGTTGATTATAATTATTGTTATAGGTGCTAATCGAAACGTTAATCGATCTTGGTGCTAGTGTTCGTTGGTCGGCGTGTAATATATACTCAACTCAGGTTAGTGTATGTAGTTTTCTGGTACAAAGCTTTGAAGGTGTTTACCGTCGTTAATCATTAGCATTAAAGTATTTTTACTATAATGTTCTGTTCAAAAAAATAGTATCTTATCGAGTGCCCACGTCTTAGAAAATTCTGGCATCGGAGAATCTTCAAATTTTGGAATTTGTAAATTGTGTTGACATTTTTGTATATAGAGGAGAGAAATATATATTTACTGGTTGCGAGTTTCCTTTAAGTTTTAAACATATTTTAAAAATCATGGAAAGCTATAATTTAAAAACTTGTAATTTCCATACTCGTAATTCGAGTAAAAAGTGCATTTACGTCTGATTATAATTGTGTAATATCGACGTGAGGCTGCTGCATTACGCACTTCCAACGCAATGCCCATACGACCCCGGCTATCGTGACTTCAAGGGCGGACCTGATGGGTTCAAATTGCTCGAATTTTCTTTCCCACGCGAGTAAGGCCCAAGAAATGACGGAGCTTAGCAAGCCGCTGGAGCGCTTCACAGGATGTGTTCTGATCCTCCCGACGGGTTGCGCACGTAGTCTACGAGGTACTACCTTTGAGGTCCCCAGGGAGGTTGGCTCCGTCACCTGCTCACAGGCCAAAGAGACCAAACCGCTATTCCCTATCGAAGTGTAAAATTTTGAATGTTTAAGTTTGATCGAAATTGGTTCCCATTTTCTCGAAATGATTAGTTCGTTTAAATTTAGCCAGTGGCCACCACTAGGGTCCGACAAATCCTTAGGCGTTTATTGTCGGATCCGCGCGTGTCTAAGTTTCCTATTCTGGGTGCTCAGCGTGAGTTTACAATTCTGCGGTAACTTTCTCTTATGAGTCGCACAAGTCGTACCTATACAACAATCGTAATTAACTAACTTAGTTGTAATCGGCTAGGTTTGCTTCTTCGATGCGCGTGTCAAACCTGAACGTGGGTCGTCGATTTGGCGTGACCCCTTTTTTTGTTCCTATCGCTACTTTAGATCAGCAAAACACATGCACAATTTGATTTTCAGTGAGCATTTATTGATGAGTTGCACAAGAACTTATGGGTACATGGACAGATACGTATTGCATGGGCGAATACAATAAGCGTTATGTCACAGATATGGTACGATAACACAAAATGAGCAGAGTATCAATTGGGGCGGGTTGCGGAGTCATCGCCTTTTTCACTGAACCCTCACAGCTAGGTCAAATCACGGCATGCACTGTGAAACCTTATCTTATGACAGCTGCGCTTACCTTACTTACGAAACACAGTGGGTCAAATTAGTACCGGTAAGTGCTACGGTTAGTTATCGACAAAATTAAGGCGCCATCGAACTAACTATTTGCTCAGTGCTACGTTTGCTAACAGGAAGGGTACTCCGACACAACGATAGATTCAGGTAAGCGAAAGGCGGAAAACGAAACAAGGTATGCGGGGTTAAAGCGTACTGCAGGAGTTTGCGAGGCTCCATCTGGCTCATTCTAATCACGAGATTATAGTACATGATAATCGGTTATTTATTCTCGCAGTTAGTAGGGATGAGGTTAACCTACGACAACATAGTACAACAGCAATACAGTGATACTTATTAATACCAAGGCAAGATTATGAAATGCTCATCGGTACGACTCCTGAATTCTTTTCTAAAGATGCGACAACGGTATGATATTCCTTTTGCCCTACTCGCATACATACATACATACATATGTATTTAGAATGACCATATAAAATTTGTTATGGAACATCCAAATATGCTGACTAATTTCGGCGCTTGTTCCCTATGCAATTACTCCACAAACACAATGGAATTGGGTCAGTAATTGCGGTTAATTCATGATCTAGATCACTACAAAAGACAGACATTTCGAATACACCAACGTGAGTTATAATCAACATTAAAAGGAACGATCGGGCGGACTTGTCTTTCGAACAGCTTGCGGGTCCCGGTAGATTGAGGTTGGGACTGAATTTCGAGCCTTGCCTAGTCTAAATTTATTGTCAAAAATCGATATGCGCGTCGTACTCTGACTGTGTTTTACCGACGCTAGTAAAAATACGATTCTGCTTAGCTTACTGTCTGCACAAAGTTTTAACGCCTGCGAGATTGAACCATATCCCGAGAAAGTTGATCAATTGTCAATTTTAAGTATAATGTGGGGTTCTACCTAAGACTTACTGTTGCACTGGAGCTCAACAGAGTACCATCCTATATCTCTATCAAAAGAACAGGCTATACGGTACATAATAGGGAAAGAGGCTACTAAGCTTTGAACTACATGGGTATTGTCCTACGAAAAACCTAGTCATTCGTTATTGCTATGACTTAAAGATATAAGTGAGTAATAAGGGACGGGCTTGGGCGAGTCCTCGACTCATTATACAATCCAAACATTTGTCCTGGGTTCGATTAATTAGTGCCAGACGATAGCTGTGCGAGATCATTATGCAAAGTTGTGTCAACTTTGAGGCGTACAGGCAAAGTCAAAACCATGTCGCGGTGCCTATAAATTTTCATTAAAACGAGTACTACTGGCGGCGATGACTCGCAGGTCATCGGCACAGTCCGAAAGGTGCTCAAACTTGAGTTAATTTGGCTTGAAAAACTCTCAAAAACAAGCTATATTTGATACCCAAAATTTAACCATTATTTCGGGCAATTTCTACTCGACAAGGCGAGTCAGTAAGCGGAGGCCCCGGTTGTCGGGACAACCGTAATCACTTTTTTGCTTAATCCTACTCGGTTGATATCCTTAGACTGATTTGTCTCCTAGTTTTTGATCGAGATTTGAGCTTAATTTCCGTAGGGGCTGGAGAAACCTACACTTCTTCATATTTTCCTAACGTATCAGCCTTTCTCTACGAACTTTTGCATGGAGGCTGGGTTCGACCATATATATCGATTTTCTAGGACCGGGTCAACGGTCCTCACAAAAATTGGTCGGTCGGGCCGAGACACTATAGACCTGACATCTCGTCTAGCGACGTCGTCAATTTTACTTCTCTAAAATTTTGCCACTACCAGCAAATTTACCAACTCTGGTAAATTTGATAGTTCTTCTACGATGACAGCATATCAGCATCTCGCGACTGCGATACAGTCGTGCTGCCTTGATGTCACTATACAGAGCAAGAGGGCTACAAAGCTGAACTATACTAAAGATGTGTACTAAAACTAAACTACAATCTGACTATAAGCGTGCTTATACAGGAGAGAAAGTCTGACAATTCTGTGCAAAACCTGAGCGTCTTTTGCGCTGCTCGGGTTTGAAATTTTTATAATTTTAGAACCAGCCACGGGTTTGCCGGGCTCAGCGGCTCAAATGGGAGGCCTAACGGGCCTCTATTTGTACTGTAAAAATCGAAATTCATAGAGGGGATTTCTACATATGACCAGTGAAAGTTTTAGGTAGGGGCGGAGCCCTATCGGGCCGTCGGGTTTGTGGTTCCGACCCGATAAGGTTGAGTTTTAAAATGGTATCCAATAGTGAACATACTTACGTAGAAACAGCGGAAGTTTCAACAAGGTTCCTGGAGGGAATCTTAAAATATTTTGATTTTACGTTTTCGGTGAGATCAGGCCTCTTCAAGGCCGTCGGGTTTATGATTCCGGATTGAAATCGACATGTTTTAGAGTCCTATTCATTAGCGGACCGTACTACGAAGCAATTATCAAAGTTTTAGCAAAGTTGCTGGAGAAAAACTTAAAATATTTTGGTTCCAACCTTGATTTTACATTTTTGGTGGGGTTAGGCCTCTTCAAGGCCGTCGGGTTTAGGGTTCCGAAGTAAAATCGACAGGTTTTATATGTACATTCATTAACCGAGTGCATTACGAAGAAACTATCAAAATCCTAACAAAATTCCTGGAGTAAATCTTGAAATATTTAACTTTTTTCGTTTGGGCGAGGTTAGGCCTCTCCAAGGCCGTCGGGGCTTATGTTCCCGAGGCGAAAGCGACGAGTTTTAGAGTCCTATTTACTAGCGGACATTGCCACGGAAAAGCTGACAAAGTTCTCACAAAATTCCTGGAATAGATAGAACTTAAGTTACTTGACTTTTCGCGTTTTACTGGGAGTGACTCCTTTTTGGGTCGTCGGGTTTAAGTTTCCGACGCGATATTTGAGTGTTCTACGTATCAACTCAACTGCTCGGATCCTTCGCGAGATCCCTGTAAAATTTTGATCTACTTGTTAGGGTACTTCTCGAGATATGCCCATTTTCTACCTAGGTGAGCTGTCTCGCTCACGGGGCATTGCCTCAGGGCGTCTGTTTGTGTTTCAATATAAAATTTTAGCAGGCCGGCGTTGCTTGTGACGCGGTTGGTTTATTAACGAAATTTGGACGGGTTCCTAACGTAAATCAATCCAAAATATCGGTGAGCTCCTGCTAACAAAGCATAAAAACGATCGGACTGACTCTCGTCCAAAAAAACCGTGAAACGCAACAAAAACTTGAAAACGAACTTTAGTAAGTCCTAACTAAACATGTATGTGCGTGTATGACCGTGGATGATTCGGAGTACTAATCGAAATTAAATCCTAGCTCAACTCAGGGAATCATGCAAATTGAGTCTAAACGCGAGTGTCGCGTTCGTTTGTGTCCTATCTAAATGACCGAGGGAGGTCCAGTACGACTTTGGCTAGAGAAATGGGCACCAAACACCTCCGCTGATGACTACGGGTCTGCTGGACAAGCTAGGGCGGGCTATCTATCGTGTAGACTAGAAGCGCGAACAGGGAGTCCGTAGCGGTTAAAGCTTATGGCTGATCAATGCGAATTGCTTACATCTACTTCTGTTAATGTGCTCATATATCGGGCCTAACAGACACTCTACCTCTACTACGACTCCCGGTCTCCCTGTCTACACTTACGTATACGATTCCGATCGGGCAACGCGCATCGCTCCTCCATCCGCTTGCAAATCCGAAAGCCATAAACAAAAAGCAAAAACAGCCGTCGATGAAGTCGGAACGTGAGTAACAAAAGCGACAGAGCCGGTCTGCAAAACGACCGAACTCTGCGCTGCCGCAGTCGTACTGAACTCTGTCAAAATCGTGCGGTTCTGCTTTTATATGAAAATTTAAAATTTTGAAATTTTAAACTACGAAATCGTTAAAGTGCTTATGCAGCACTTTTGGGGCGATTTGGCCCCATTTTCTAAAGTCTTCTGTAAATATTGTTATCGGAACGAATTCCGATCATATTTTGGGAAATTTTGGGTCGTTTTAATGGGCCATTAAAGTAATTTATTACTTTCTAATATCAACGTTAATACAGGCTTAATGTTAAATTTATACTAGCTTCCTATAAAATGACACGAAGACTGGGGTCTTAAAGCGACCGTTAACTTGCGAATAAACTATACAATTTAAACTTTCAAGTCGTCAAATACAAGCTTAATATCAGACCGTTAAGTTAATATAAAAACTTGTGCTGCGTTGCCGTTACCGTGTGCTCCAATCTTCAAACGGGGATGGCCAAGCGTACTTCATCAAAAGCTGCCGACTGCACTGAGCATTACAAATCAAACAGTTAAGTCGATACTTTCTTTATATGAAATTCCAGCCAACTAAGACAAGTCTTCAAATAACTCTGTACACTGATGTCAAGTCAAGCTACTATTCTTATATTACTTTTTTGTTAGCCCCATATAAACTTAATATCAGATGCGGGCTGTCTATTGACTTTAGAGCTCGGAATGTGCTGTTACTGGCCAATATTAAGCTAACTTTAAATGTCCAGCTTTATACATATAACGCGTGTCCTTTTTATATTAAAGGAACAACTACTCAAACAGATGCACCAAGATGGCCTTAATACTCAGTTACAACGTTGCTATTAGTTTGATATTGAGGCTCGATCAAGTTGCTGATAAGAATCCTATTAAGACAATCAATTTTATATAAGCTTCATATTAGTTTAATATTAGTGCTTATTCCCCATATATATACATATATATTCATATATATATGTATATACATATATATATATAACATATATACATACATTCCCCATATATATATATACATACGTACATATGCACATAGATAAATATATAACTTATACTTAAAACGGCTTCAAGACGAGGCGCGGCTTAAGTAAACAAAACAAAAGAAGAGAGGGCAAAGCAATATATCTATTCATATATATGTATATACATATATATATATAACATATATATACATATATATACATACATTCCCAATATATATATATATATACATACGTATATATGCACATAGATACATATATAACTTATACTTAAAACGGCTTCAAGAAGAGGCGCGGCTTAAGTAAACAAAACAAAAGAAGAGAGGGCAAAGGAATAAAAAGACGGTGGGGGTCCGTGGGTAATGGCCGGAGTGCCACAACAAACCCGGATTCGGACTCAGTAGGTCCGTCCGGTTATTTTAATATGTAACAGGACCGTATTCGGTCTACAGGGGGAAAATAGACTCTCGGGGGAGGGTCCATGCCAAATTTTCTCCGGGTAGGGTGTTTTAAACGGTTCTCCTGGGTTCGGGGTGCACTTTACTGTGGTGTTTTATATATTTTTGGGTTAGTCTTGACAAGGTGAACAAAATGAGGGGTGAACGCCTGTCGGGGCGTTATTTCCGAAATATTCATATGGGTGGGTACCTAAAAGTGGGCACAGCGGGACCGGTCCGGGCTTAGAAGAAAGCCTCGGATATAAGGATTACGATAGTGCTACGCATTCTTTTGTGTGACTATTACCCGTTAAGTTATTTAATTAATTGTATCTTACCTATCCGCGTACATGCTAATTTACTCATAGGTAAGTGGATCCGGGTCGGACTTCCACGAAACCGGTCTCATTCGAAAGATCGTAAAATCTTCTATAGGAAATGTTAAGCACTTAATTTTCGAATTCCCAACGGTTCCGGAGATATGGACCGTAGCCGATATTTTCGACAACAAATTTTCCTAAATCTTCATTTTCTTTTCTTACCTCAACCAGCGCAAATGAACGCTGGTAAATAATATTTCATAAAGTACTGTTAATTACCAGTGTGCTTCTGAAACTCCAACACTGGTAAAATTGATAACGGGCAGTTTTGCTTCAGATGTTCAGGAAATTTGCTCGTTTGATGTGCGCTTCACGGCGTACAGTCATCTTTTCGTGGTCCTCATTCGTGAGGACGGTCGTGACGGGTCCTCGTCACGGCCAGTTATTCCAATGACGATTTGTAACGATTTTCGCTGTCCTACCATTCGGGGTAGGGCTATTCCTATACGTATCGGGGAGTAATACCGTCCTATATTCCTACGAGGTCGTGTATGGCAAGGGCTCGCCATACGCACGGGCTGCACCTATAAAATATCAATTTGCATGCGTGAAAATCCCTAACTTCTCTTCTAAAATTATCCCAAATGCGTTACACTCTATCAATCGTACTTCCAACCTAGAAATTACAGAAATACAACAAAATATATCAAACAGAGTACATAGTATCATAGTAGAATACAGGCGCTTTTACGGCCTGATCAACCCAGTAAAAGTACAATTATAGCACGACATGATCATAAAACGGTATACAATGACAACAATAGGGTTGCGCTTTTATGGCCTCATATAATAACAATGAACGGTATGAATAGTATAGTACTCGTATACAAATGGTTAACGAATATTGTCCCAATCAGACGGCTGGATCGTGTACCTGAAAATACATATGAGCAACAACATCGGTTCCAACGTTACACAATTATATAATATGATCAAGAATATAGATATGAAACACGTGCCTTTGTGGCCATCAAAAGTGTAACAAAATTAATAGTACGTAATTCAAGTATATATACCAATGATGCCTTTATGGCCAACGATAATATAGAAAAATCATGATATTGCCAATATATATAGCAAGGCGTGCCATTAGGGCACTACAATCGATATGTATATAGATGGTTATGGATATCTGTATATACGGTTATAATTCCTTGACAATTATCCATCCCTGAAAAAACAATAACGATACCCATCTGGATCAAAACAATGTCGGCGGTGCAGGCCGAAATACTGAAAATACAAGTTGGTTACATAGCGGGACTCATGAACCTAATTACTCCGTTTACCTATATATAGATATATATGGTGCTATTTTATTTGTTCCGATTACGTACGTATATACACTGATTTCAGTTCTGTTTCAATTATAAACGTATGTACCTGATGATTTCTGATTTGTTGTAGTTATGTACATATATAACTGTATTGATCTTGCCGGCTGTTTCAATTACTGGTTTACGTATATACAGTGGCTCATAGTTTGTGCCAGTTAGGCAGTCTACATATGAGGTGACAACAGGGCTTTGTAGTCGATGGGTATATATAGAGGAACTCAGTTTGTATTTTCTTACTTTAAGAGGCAATTGATTGATTCTGCTTACATAAATGCACGTATTGAAAGGCGACGGTGGGTTCCTCACCCTTTTGGCCTATTCCCGTCGGGTGTCCCAGGTTGGGGAGACACTAGTGGCTGAATTCGGAAATGTTGGCCACTATACACGTGGTCATAATTATTGGAGGACTCAACTAAATGAACTACAACTTGGAGAACTCAACCATTACACTATGGACAGGATTTTTTGGTGTTCGCTACAATGTTGTCCATTATACTGTAGACAGGATTTTTTGGTAGTTCGGAAAAATGTTGTCCATTATACTGTGGACAGGATTTTTTTATAGTTCGGAAAAATGTTGACCATTGGGGTGTGTTTGGTCCAACAACTTGGAGAACTCAACCATTACACTATGCACGGGATTTTTTGGTGTTCGCTAAAATATTGTCCCATTATACTGTGGACAGGATTTTTTGGTAGTTCAGAAAAATGTTGTATTATACTGTGGACAGGATTTTTTTATAGTTCGGAAAAATGTTGACCATTGCACTGTGACCAGGATTATTTGTGTTCGAAAAAATGTTGACCATTGGGGTGTGGGCAGGATTATCGTAAATGTTGACCATTATTGTGTGGTCAAGATTATGGGTTTTCGATAAAAGTTTGCCATTAGGCTGTGGTCAGGATTAATCCACCTCGTAACGATCCGTATGCATCTGTTACAATTGTAATTTTGCGCCTTCTTTGTGTAATATATTTTCAGCTGCACATACGGTAACGGCATACTAAAGAAAATAAAAATGTTTG
>JASANE010009169.1:0-68997 GCA_030248225.1 Trileptium ribeirensis | reverse complement strand
GATTTTCTTCGTTCAGTACATATTGTTCCTGGCTAGTGTGATTCACTGTTTGAATTTTAACCGAAACTCATGCGTTATCTGACTACTTTATAACCTTAATGGCGGTTAATTGTATTCTTTGAAGTTATGGTTCACGATCACTGGCGTACGAACAATCATTACTGGCTTTTCTGAAAAAGATACCCGGATCAGTTGTGTGAGTTCATCCAGTGGTTGAGCCTTGTTTCAAATCAACTTTAAATTATAAAACAACTTCACAAATAGGTATTTATTACTTTAATAATTTACGTTACTCGTATTAATTTCCTAAATAAATCGAGCGAGCATGGGCGTAAACCTAAAACATAACCGCTTACTAACCATAGATCGGGGCTCGCTAGCCGTCGGGACGCGGGAACGTTAAAATCACTATACATATTAGCGTAAATCTAAGACCTTAGGATAAGGTATTTGAATAAATGCACGGGTCTAGCCGTCCGGAAGACTTCGTAAAAACCGGAAATTAATAGTTATTAGGATCCTCCAGTAAGCCGTCCGGATACCGTTGGCTCTAAAGAAACTATTAGTTTAAATCTAAGGAAAAGGTTAAGGTACTTAAATAAACGTACGGGTGTAGCTGTCCAGAAGGCTTCGTACAAACCTCATAAGAGAAATTAACTAATACCTAACCTAACGTTAAGTAGCAAGTAATTATTCAGAATAATAGTGCGCTCAACCCTGAGCTTGATAAAAATATAAAAAAGTAAGGATTGCTCAACTAAATTCGACGGACACGAAATCAAATTTGAGTGAAATCATAGCGGTGCTTTTCTGAAACGAGTGGCTAAAATATTCGCCAATAACGAGGCATAGGGGGCTTAGTCAGTGGTTCATAAAGTGGCATAACTCAGACCATCGTATCATCTGTTACTAAAGTATTATACTAATCTTGAATAAACGTTCTAACCTTGGCTGTCTTGATTTCATATCGGAACTATATCTCGAGCTAATCGAAGTAGTCACGCCGCAACGCCACACGGATTATAGTACGCTGAGGTAGAACAACGCGCGCCAAGAAAGGACATTAATTATTCCCACCGGCATACTACTGGCCACGCGTACGAACCACCACATCCTCGAGTGACGAATACATCACCAATTTATAATTCGATAGCCGCCATAATAAAAATACTCCTGCCCAACCCTCCCCATTCAAAATCGTATAAAATAACAACACCGTGTCTTCTTGCAGTTTCATTGAGAGTGTTCGGAATTATTTGAGCAATGTTTATATGGGATAGATACAAATATCGTAAATTTAGAATAAACTACACCGGACAGTTGAATAATAAACCGCATTAGCTACAGACAGTGTCTGTTATAGTTAATTCGCGCCAAATTAGTAGCTAAGGGTGTGTGCGACACTGTCAAGAAAATATGTAGTAGCTAGGGGTGTGTGGTACACCGTCGGCAATTGATTTACAGTATGGGTGTCACCCTGACTCTCTATACGGTAGGGTCGCGACGACAAATGGTTTTATTAATGTTTTGTAGAAATCAATTTTGCTTAAAAGCGTTCGTGCTCTCGCATGTTAATTTATTGTTACTTGCTATCTGTTAACTTATCTCGGCTGGATGCGCCGATATGTTGTTCAATTGTCGTGCAGGATTGTGATGGCAATGGCTATCAAGACTCTGTCTAGTATCCTTAAGGAATTGAAGTGACGGATTGTCTTTCGCTTCGACGTCCCCAATTACCTGTCTTTTGTAATGTGTTATTGGGTTATTCTCGAAGTTGACAAGCTGACGACGTAAGACCAACGCATGGGCTATCGCTAAGAAAAGTTAGCTCGAGTACTGGACCAAATAGTACAGTTCCCACTCCTGGTGCTACAACCTCCGCAATTCCGTTTCAAAGAAGTATTAGTGTTCAGCGTGATAGGTATTTATTTTCCACAGACTACAGTGACTAACAGTGAGTTGTACCGTTTGTACATGCGAAAAGTACCATTCTTTCGTTAGTATCTGAAATTGTCACTTTTGAAAGTAGTTGACAAATGTAAGTAGTAGGGTGATACATTTTCTATAAAGGATGCTCTAAATACGCTGTCGATTGAATCACATAAAAATAGCAATGCGGCTTTATGGTTTCTAGAGATTGCAGAACACTAAAGCTTTTGTCTATATCTTTAGTTCTTGCCTAGTCGCTACGACTACCTTAGTGGAATCATCCGATTACCATATTAGTCCTACCTAAAGTTGGTTGTCATGTGTAAAGAAATGATGAATACAATCGCTGCAGTATCAGTTAGCGTGAATACTGGCATACGATGCATGAGAGTGTTAATTAACATTGGGACACCCATATTCTTTATCGGATTGCTCGTTTTTAGAAAGAGGAAGCTATGTGGTCACCCTGTGCTGCGCGAGACCACGCCGAGAAAAAATTCGGTTGGCAGAACTACTGCATCCTTTGCTCAGCTTGTCGCGCCATGGTTTAACGTAGGTGATCTACGCGGCGTAAAAGGCCGTAGCTCTACTCGTTGCGTGGCTCCGTGCTCGCAATTCACGGTCAACACTATATTGGTTTTCCTTACCGGAAAGCCAATGCAGTGATGATGGCTTTACGTTTTCCGGTGGGGTCTGATACCTTTGTCTACTTAACCAACATGGTATACATCTAGAGCTGGAGCTATGAATGGATCCTTTCTTGAGGTACCAGATACTGCATATTCCTGCAGCGACCATGATTACTACAGCCCACAAAACAGGGTATAAAAAGAAAGCTTTTAACTTAATGCAGTTGTTTCTGGGCTATTTGATGTACCTGAAAATTTTTTGCTTTAGCGTTTTCTACAGTGCTCCATGTTATTGACCTGAAAATCTTAGCAAACCGACAATGGAAACGTTAGGTCCTAATTTACGAAAGTGGTCTATGCTCTTATCGTACTTGTTATCATTAGTGATGCTACCACTAATTGTGTGTAGTTGCTATGCTGTATTCATGCCACGCCATTTCTGGAGTATTTTATGCCACGCCGTACACAACGCGATTAATATATTTATCCTTGGTGACAACTGGACTAGGCTCAGCGGTTGTAAGCAACACTTCTTGGGAGGCAGTATAAAAATCTGGCTGATTCGTTGCGCCGTTTATTCACAGCTAGCTAGCTCAGCAGATCGTCTTTGCCAACGGTTACCTAATCCAGGCATCGTTAAGAATGTTATATCATCACTAAGGAATGTGACTCTCAATATTCTGTGCCTTGGCGCGTGACATATGTGCCTAAATCCAAAGCTTTGCATTGTGCCTTCTCTATATTAGAAAATGGTTAACACATATTGGTGTTGATCTTCAGGACGTTCCATCTTTACGTTATAAATTTTAAAATACAGCCGCAAATGCTTGCGCTTCGGTAAAGACACTGAGAGAACGAAGTCAAACCAATGAACTTAGGTCATTGTGAACAAGCTAAATTTGATCGATCTGAAACACTAAAGCTGCTTTGTAAGCCAATACTCTACTTGACTGGTGCAAATGATGGTCAAATAATCGCTTTCGCATAGTCACATCCTTTACGTTAGGTATTAGCTGCTGTGCCATGATCGATTGTACTGAAGTTCGCAGGCTGGCAGTAACTATGTATTGCACACTCTGCCATTGTACATTCATGATGTAGTTATGTTTGAGACACCTAAACTGTTCGATCATGCCTAGCAAGTCTTGTGTCGCATGGTGCAAGGACAGTGCAGTTCTTAATTAGGTTGTCTGAGTTTTACAATCGCTTTAGCGTTAACCGATTCCGTGATGCAATCGGTGTGCGTTGCTTTGGATAACGCTTTGATTTTTTGTCCAACTTTCGCACCTGCGCGGCATTGATGAATAATTCTCCTAATTATAAAATCTAGTGGTCATAACCACAGCTCAGGTAAAGCACCGTTAAAAGTTGTTGTTAAATTTTTAATTCTTCGCAAAAATATGCGTTTTCCTCATAAAATGAGTATATCAGCGCACCGTAATATTCAGTTAGAAAAAACCCTTGATACTAATAATTTCGACATAATTGCATAACGGTTTTGACTATCAATAAGTAGACGATGCAAGGATGGTTTGTAGAACACCACACCCTACATGTTCCGTCCGATCACAATATTATCAAACCACAGTTTTCCGCCAAGCTATGCTCGACTACAGCACATTTATTGGTAAGCTTAGCATTGCCTGAAAATGGGTAGATTTTGCATCCGTTATAACTAACCCTATCGGTTCGATCAGCATACACACTTGTTCATTCACTTTTGCTCTCAAACGCACTATCTCAAAAGTGAGTTTTGTGAGTGCGGCGATGGCGTGTCTTATCCGATATAAAATGCACAATATCATCACCAAGCCGGTGGTGTTGAGTACGCTTGGGACAGCAACCAACTTTTGGGCTATTTGTTTCGCAAACATTTGCCAAGCAGGTAGTAGGCGGAAGTAGACATTTACCAGAGGTACTACGCGGAAGTAACCAGAGCTTCAGGGTGGGTCGGCCTTTGGCAACCACGATGGCCAACCAGTCGAGGAGGAGATTCTAGCGGCGCCTTCCATGCCTGGACGAACAGTGGGGCCCAGCGGGCGGTAGTTCCTCCTCCACCGATAAGAATATATGACAGTTGCCGTATGATTTTCCGTTTCAGTCGTACGTGGATCCACCCGCACAGATTCTATTTGGGTTGAGTTATCCTCGTTGTCTTTATCCACGTCAAACTCCCAACTAATGTTAATATCATCATCTGATGTATTTCCACTAATTTTGTATACACGACCCTCATTGGGCAGTCCGTCAATCGGCGGCAGTTCGAATTCGGGTTGCTTTCCTCTGCTTCGACACTCACTTCACCTTCTGCATTACTTAACATGCAAAGAACGCGTGTGCGCCGTCGGAACCTGACTCCAATGCGGCAAGGAAGTTCTGAGTGGCATCTTGCTGCCAAATGATTTGCACCGTCTGGCGTAATATCCACATCCGGACATGTAGTAACTCTTATAGGGCAGCTATATCATAGATGCTGACGCTCCAAGGTCTCAGGGGGCATCCGGGGTTTGAGTTGGGAGGAGGTAATTTCAGAAGGGGGTAGAACCCCGCGGGAGGTCCTCAGAAGGTGCTGAAAAAAGTTTTGCAGACACTGTACTCCACCCAACAGTGGGTCATATGTGTCGAATATACTATCCGGGCATTAGCGGGAAAAGCGTTCCGATTATTCGCCCAGGAATCAAGCCATTCCTAGAGGCATAACAGATTGTTGTCTTACTACTTAGGGTGGTATCTCGCTTGCCTGCAGCATTGTGATGACCTACACTGAACTGTGCGTTTCTCCAAGAGATCAATACATCATGCGGCTGTGTTCTCAGTATTGACACATCTCGTTGAGCAAACCTTGATTTTGTGCGATCAATCGATTATTCTAAAATTCGAGCACGAAAAACTAATGAATTTTAGTTGCGCCCGACATCAATCCCACGTTATAACAAAGCTCTTCATGTGTTCGTTTCTGACAATCTGGGAAACTCTCGTGGATATTCTAGTCTCCTTAAGCAATATTGGAGATCACGTCAACTTTTTCTGTGCGATCCTTTCGTTACCATGGGTCAAGTTATTGTTTGTCATTAGCCAGGTGCTAAACTCCTGTCTGTCGATATCTGAGAACGGAGGAGTGTCTCGCCACTGAGTCAGAGGTACGTTTGCCGTGCGCTGCATGAGTTGCTGCAAAATTTCAACTAGCAGATCTCCCTTGAAGCTGAATTGTTAGGTGCCATTACAGCTCAGTGTCAGAAGCTGTTCGACTTCCAGTTGCTGTTGCAACGCCACTCCAAACAGATCCGCTTTAATGAGTAATTACAATTACTATGCTAATGTTACGATTTGTTCTCATGGGAACAGACATAACTATTTCTAACTGTTGTTGGATACATAACACGCTAGATTGCGGAGCTTCAACACGATCATGTTTGAAAAAGACGTTGATGTCATTTATATAAATTTTTTATATACGAATGTCATGCTTAACAAATTATTATTCTGCATTGTTCAAGTGTGTTTCTCACCATTATCGTGAGCTCAATCTATTATAACGCTATCGCGGTATATTCCTTGTATCGCGTGATCAAGTTCTGCCTCTTATGGATCTCAAATCCCTTTACACAAAGTGATAACCTCATCATCGGATTTCAATATCAGTTAGGCTACACTAATTTCCGCATCTAGATTTAAGATATTCTCGTGATGTTCACACTGCAACACAATAACGGAAACGGTGGGACTTCGCCGGAGGAGTCTGTCCTAATTTGAGCTATATCCTGGCTAATTTACTTAGTGGTGGCTGTTGTTCTGAACATGTTTCTAATATCAAAATCACACTAGTTAAACATACATGCCAAAATGCATATGCTCAAGGGAAGGTCTTTTTTTAGCGCCAAAGCCTCAAATTGGTGAAGATACAGCAACTAAAAATTTTCCGAAAATGTTGGCTATGAAATTAAAAAAATTAAAAAAGTTTTTATTATAATAGCGGCTGAAATGGAAATTTTCTGAATAAGCTCATTCATCTGCGTAGAACCGTACAGAAATTATCGCCGTATATACAAAATTCAACCAAGTTCGGCCTAACGGGAGATAAAGGAAAAGACCCCTCGATTCTAGTAGCCTCGAATACGGTGTAGGCATGTGACAGAAGTTTGCAGCTACTATATTTCTCTCTGCCATTAACGTGACTCAAATCCAACAGCGACAGCCTCACGGTTACAAACACTGCACCAATCAAAACGTCTGGTTATCGAACACTGCAATTTCAACTCAGCGATGTCAACAAATGGATGCGATTCATCAGTGTGGACGTAGCTCAGCCGATATTGGGCCATGATTTTCTGGGCACACATATTGCTATCATTCGTTCAACGATTGGTGTAACGGCAACCGTTATCATCCACGATCTGGCGATCAGATAAATTCCAGTATTGGTATTGTAATAATGGTTTTGTTCGCGAACAAAATTTTGTACATGGTGTCAAAAGAGGATGGTAGGGGCGCACGTTAAGTTTACTCATGCATAACTGCTATAAATGCACTTTGCATACCCTTTAACAAACAATATATGGTTGAAAGACTTCTTTCGTGTTTAATGACATCTTATGGAAACGAAACTTTACGTGTACCTAGCCCAGGGACGTGGCAAGGGCCCACATACCCCCAATTTTGGGGCCCCTCACACCTAAAATGCCCTCACAATGTTTGAAGACACTTGAATCGCAATAATCTGTACAAAATTTTGCATTTTCAAAATTTATGGGGCCCGTCACATCAGTTTAGGGGTGGGGGCACTCACATCCCTAGCCACGGTTCTGGTCTGACCATAAGATTTTATTCTTTGTTAGGACGCTAACATGCATAGTTTTGAACAAACATTTGCAGTACTTTAGATATGCCGCATCTTTTTATAAGAAGTGGGGGATGGGGACAGAGCCCTTTACGACCCCTACCCAAAAATATGGAGGCAACTAGTCCCCCCCATCCCCTGAGAATCTTCGCACCACCTCAGCTCATATGGGCCCAAGAAAAAAAAACTTGTAAGTCGGGTCGGGTCCGGTAATTCAGACCCGATGAGACCTCTGGCGCCAGCTATCAAACACATAAATTTATACCGAATTATACTTAGCACATGCACAACCAAACAAACGAAAAACATTGTGATCAATTTCTTAGTAAAAAATAACTGATTACAGCACCAACTCAGTAGATAGGTTAATATGAACACATGTTTACGAACGAAATACAACAATTATTTATGTAATATATAATAGCATTTTTCTTGCTTTTTTAAATTCATTTTAGTTATTACTTATATATAGCTGCTCACAATAATTGTATGTTAGGTACGCAATGCATTTGTGTGTGTCGGCCGGCAAGCATCTCAGGTGGACAGATTTTGGTTTCATAAAGTCAGGAGCTAGCTTACGTATAAAACATCTATTTAACTTAAAAATAACAAAAAGGTTGTTGGCATCTCAAAATCGTTGAATTTTGAGCCGGAGCGCACCAAAATAGTGGAGCGCTCCACTTTCGATTTAGTCATAGCACTCCGCTCCGCAGCTTGGGAGCTTCGCTCCGCCCCACCCCCCGGAGCGCGGAGCGGAGCGCTCCGAAGCGCTCCGCTCCACATCCCTAGTCTTGCATATGTACGGTTGTACAGTTTACTCGTTTAAACACGTTAAACCCGTGCATACAAATCTCTGAATGCATGATAAGCTATGCTACGACTGTTACATATACGATACACACACTACCTATTAAGTTATATATAAAACATTACTTGAGCACTCGCTGCATAATAAACTATATGCTGCGACGACACCGTTGGATTATTAATGTTATGCAATTTATAAATGTTTGCGATAGTTGCTCAGTAGGGGGAATTCAATGGCTTGTTATTTGCAAGTAGCAAAAACAAAAAATGTTCAATCAATTATTACCTGTTTTTTTGCGAGCAATATTTGGTATAGAAGCATGCAATAGCCGAATTAAATTTTTTAGCATATAGGGCGATTCAACGAAAAGTTAGAAGTCAAAATGTATGTAATTTCGGATTTAAAATATAGGGGTTGGCTGGCTAATTCCGCTATAAAGGGCGGAACAATTCCTAAATCAATGACTGCATGTTTATTTCAAAAAGGTCATATGTACTCTAATTTATTTTAAATCAAGCAGCCATTTCGAAGTAATATTTAATAACAGCAAAATTACACTATATTTCCCAAAAGCATATGCTTTTCCCTAGCAGAGAGATTGCTACTTATTTATTTTGCAAGCTTTCTACCAAATAGCGTATGTGGTATGAATGTTCGAACCAAATTGCACTAAACAATCCCAAGTTATAAACAACAGCACCTCAATCGAACAGGTGTTGGTCCAAAATATAAAGTTTTCACAACGCTATGGTCTCGTAAAGTGGTTATTGGTTTATGTCGTTACTACTGTTTGATACGTTGGTTTATACCACGTACCTTGTCAAACATTTAACGCTTTACTTTTGAGCCTTATCTAAGTTATAGACGATAACACTTTAATCGGAACTGATTTTGGCTCGAAATAGGTGATTTGTTCAATCCCTACTTGACAAACAAAATAAGATAGAGGCAAGTAGTTTTTCCTGTATTTTATGATCGCAAGGTAAAAAAGTGAGTAAATTCTGACTATTGGTTCTCGAGTTGTAGATGTTGCAATAAACATTCTCTTTTATCAGTGCATATAACAGCTGGGCAACAGGTTAATCTATCTTAGGATAAAACTGTTTAGTAATAAATAAAAAAACTACACTTTGCTATGCTCCGTAAAGGTCACAAAACGTCTTTAGTTCTTCGCATTGCTAAATTAATGTCTGTATACACGTAACGGTAATCACCTCCATCTGTAGCTAGCCTTATACGACTCATTCATCTTTACACAGAAAATGTTTATGCTTAATATATTTAGCACAGCTTATGCTTAATAAAAAAATTTGCCGGCGAAAGCCTAAATTAGCTAGTTAGAATAACTTCTCGAGCTATCAATCGTTTCAAGCGCTTTCATATGTAATCGTTAGCAAGTCAAATGCGCACTCGGAAGGCCCGGTGTCCGATTCGCAGTGGGCCCATTGTTTAGCTTGAGCGGGACTTAAGAAAAATAATTGTAGATATATATTTACATAGATTTACTTGGCATACTTGAAATTGACTTGCTGTGTAGATCTTTAACCGTTCTTTTTGCTGAGTAGTTTTCAGGGTTTTCGACTGTATTTTAGAGGTGATAATTTAGGCTTTCGACTCGGCTCGGCTTGGCTAGGATGTGTGAAGTGCCGAGCCGAGCCAAAGTGAGATTTGTGCTTGAGTGACGAGCCGAGCCTAATGTATCTAGGAAATCGACGGCTCTTAAAATGTATCTTCTGACACTATAAACATAATTGTAACTGCGGATGTAAGGTATAATAGTCAGCAGACAGCAAGAACAGCCGAGATAACCTCGGGTCGGCTTTTACAGACTTTAAAAGC
Source organism: Trileptium ribeirensis (assembly GCA_030248225.1). Taxonomy (NCBI): domain Eukaryota; kingdom Metazoa; phylum Nematoda; class Enoplea; order Enoplida; family Thoracostomopsidae; genus Trileptium; species Trileptium ribeirensis. The sequence goes on along the minus strand of JASANE010009169.1, from coordinate 58,955 downwards.
AATTATATACAGGTAGTTTGCATGCTATGTTCTCTCTTGAAACACAAAGTTCTATTATTACGAGCCTAACAGCCTTACCGAGCCTGGATTTTCAGTGGAAGAGCCCAGCAGGCACAGAGCCTAAGACGCGACTGTGGGAGCCAAGTCGCCGAGCCCAGCCGAACATTGTTCATGAATAACCACGCGAGCCTGAAATCTGGCTCTTTTTCATCTCTACTGTATATTATAGTCTTAAGCATCATTGTGCATCTCTAGTTGTTGGAAATTTGGAAATCTGATCGGTGAAATTAGCTAACAACTTCAAACAAAACATTTCAGTTATGTTGCTATATTTGAAGTGAGACAAATAATATAAGCATCATAAATAATTTTAATAATCAATAATAATGTTTTCAGAATTCAAGCTGCGATGTTTACCCACGTTCCGAGTTACAACACAGATATCGGTAGACCTTTTATTTTAAAATTATCTTACTTTTAGTCGTATCGAGATTTAAACTTCACCAAAAGGCAAACTCAGATAGCTGAAACTCAACTAAATAGGATTATAGCATTCTGTCACGCTACACACATATATTTAAGTTGCAATTTGAGGAACCATTTAGATGGTTATGCAAAATGCACTGTTATGATCTATTTACAAGTGGTGAGAAGTTGGGCTCGAGGCTCGGCTCGGGTCGATCTGGAGTCGAGCCGAGCAGAGCCCGGACTTTCAATTTTCGAGCCGAACTGAACCGTGCTGGCCATTTCTCTAGCCGAACCGAGCCAAGCTGACCTTCGCCAAAAAAGCTCGAGCAGGTTCTGCTCGGATCGACGCGGCTGGTACAAAACATGACAAATATTTGTACAATTTTTACCCGTACAGAAACTGCACGGGAGAACACTTTGTTGAAAAATCATTTCTATCACACACACAGGTCTCGATAACAACAGAAAACATCCTTTCTTCAATAATTTCCATGCATATTGCAGCAGTATCATGGGCGTCGAACCGGTAGGGTATAAAATGGATTTGTCTGGCTACTTCTCTCACTTGTGGTTGAGGTAAATCCAGGATGTATCATTAACGTTTCCTTTGATTCGACCCAGGGACATATTGTGCACAGTTCCCGGTTTTACAGTGGGTATTAATGAGATGTTATACTGTTAATGAGAGATAACATATATATGCGATTTTTAAATGACGTCTGCTCCTCCATAAGATAAAACACAATATGCGGGTAAGTTTATATGTGAATGCCGGGATTACAGCATTGAAATCTACTTTTTGCAGAAATAATGTCTTTTAATACGTGAAAACCACGACGTTGTGGTCACGGAAATTGTGCGTCTAATTCCGCTGCAATGCAATGTAGTTAATATGATCGGGCGCTCTTACGAACATTGACATTGTTGTCGAAAGCTAGAAACCTTCACTAACATTGGTGCAGTGAGAGGCGTGGCAAGGGGGGTGGGCAGCGGCCACGTTCGTGAAAAATTTAACTGCTAGGGTTATAACAAAATGACTGTAAACGATCGCCCTCTCCCACTTTCACTTGACTTGCAACGTCCATGGGTGGAGTCTTAGTTTGGTTGTTAATAGCAAGGGTTTGGTGATATTTTTGCGAACCTAGAATGTGTTCGAGTATAAGTCGTTGCTGCAAAAACATGGATGGCGTAGCACGTGTTTGTGACATCGCCCCCGACGTAGCACAGCCAAATTAAGCAACTTTGAAGATTGTTATGCAGTTCAGTTAGTATAACGTCATCGTTTCTTCTTAATATCTTATGTCTGACTTTGTCATTCAACCGTGGTATTGGCTGTTGTCCTTGGTCTTCTTCACATATTGTATCCAATTTCAAATAAAGCTATTCAACATTGATTGAAGTCTATTCGCCTTGATTCAGATCTGGTTCGTGAACCCTCTTCCACTCACACACGGCTTCCACTAGTTCCTCGCCATCACGGGCCAATTTATTCGCTGTCCAGCCGCAATTCTAATTTTTGACACCAAAGTCACGGTAAAATACCAGATAAATTTGGCTAAATAGAGCAAGACCTTTCCAGATTCAGAAAATGGTTCAGATCAGGCTCAGCCTGAGTCATGCTTCACTGAAACTGCGTCAAACCAGGCTTATACTTCGTCAAATTTGGACTAACTGTATGATTAAAATAATTTTACTTAGGCTGGTCCAAATTCTAATTGACTATTTTCAATTCAGAAAAGAACCACACGTCAGACTCAAATTCTTACTCAAAGTTCTCAAAACGTAGGAAACGTAGATTATTTAATTTTATGTTCTTGACTTTTTAGATCTATTGTCTTGTCCAAATAATTAGCGACGGTTTAATACATCCTGTAGACGGCAAAAATCTTTAATTGAAGTTGATTATCTGGTTTGGTTTCGAATCCATCACACTGTAGATTACTACCTGCAGACAACGACTGGATAAAGGCACGATACTATGTTATAAAAGCATGGCTAGATACACTTTTTGATATATTCTTTGGCATTCGCTCGATGACCATAGCAGGCTTTGGCACTTCGGCAACCGAACTAGCAGTTTATGACACCACCTGCATTAGCTGATACTGATACAACTGGCATATAATTAACGTCAAAAATTTAGTGATTATAGAGTTTTGTTGAACATCTGTTTCGACTAAGCCCACGCAAACCCTAAAATGGCTCGCACCGAACAATCTAAATGACTGTCACTCTGCAACCGTGGAAGCCCTGTTATTTGTCATTAAGCTATCTGAAGTTGATTGCAACAAACGTACTTGGATCCATTCTGATGAAGATAAAAACTTCTTGATCGGGCGCACTGAGAACAAGAAAGTAGCTGTAATTGTTATGTTCAAACCAATGTTTGCAAACGTTAAAGTGATCTACTTTTTCCAAACTGTGATCCCAGTACTGACACTGCATAAGTAGCTGACTGAGTATACAAATTAGTTTAGCATTTGGCTAGTCAGCGTTTGCACTCTGTAAAGCTTAGTAATATGCTTTATTGTCAGTTTAGCAGCTTGACTTAGTTAACAAGTGTTGCCTGATTTATTTAGTTGCTGCTCCATGCTGGCCATTACTTTGGTTTCTCTAATCGCATTTATTACCATGCAATAAACTATAACTTACTTTGGATGTCAGTTTAGCAGATTTAGTTAGTCAAGAAGTGTTGTCTGATTTATTCAGTTGTTGCCCCACGCTGGGCGTTATTTTTGCTTTCCTAATCGTGTCTATCAACGTATAATTAACTACACCTTACTATAGATATTAGTTTAACAGTTATACTTAATAGTCAACAAGTGTCGCCTGATTTATTCAGTGTCTGCTCCACGCTGACAGTTACTTTGGTTTTTCTAATCGTGTTTATTACCGTGTAATAAACTAGACCTAACTTAGGATGTCAGTTTGACTCAGTCAACAATTGTTACCTGATTTATTCAGTTACCGCTCCACGCTGACCACTAGGACCGTTACTTTGGTTTTTGTAATCGTGATTATTACCGTCAAATAAACTACACGTTACTTAGGACGCCACTTTAGTAGTTCGACTTAGTCGATAAGTGTAGCCTGATTTATGCAGTTGCTGGTCCATGCTGTAATTTACTTCGGGTTTTCTAGTAGTTTTATTCTGGTGTACTAAACTAGGCCTTAGTTTGGATGTAAGTACTTAACTCTTAGCTTTTGTATTCATGTCAAGTTACCTGTCACAAGTTCTAATTTGTTCCAGTAAAGTTATAATTTCAAACGATAATGACATAGACCTTGTAAGCAGTTGATACAGTTATCATGTTCTGAGCGTTTGAACTTTCTTTGCTGCAGGCTGTGGTGAAACTTGTTAAACTTAGCAGCTCGCTCATCCAATAAACTTCTAAGTTTAATATTTTACACAATATTATAGTACATAACACAAAGTGTATCTGTGTAGACTGTACAACGCTGAATCAAATTTGATTGAATTTAGCCGGTCCCAAACTGATTTAGTGAATAACTCAGTATTGTTGCAAACTGACCCAATTATGACAAAAAGTCAGGTAAAACTGGCTTATACTAATATACTATGGCACTATACTGGATCAATGATTGATTCACTTGTCAGTAGAAAATTTATTAGCTGCGAGTCCGTTTTAGCCGACTCCGTTGAGTCAAATTTGACCCAGCATTTTTACGTTGTAATTTCACTGCAATTGTTGTGTATTAATGAATTTAATTTGCAAAATTGTCATATATTTTACCCGTCTGCTATAGAAGACAGCCGAAAAGCAGGTTCACATATGGTAATTACCAGTGGACATATTACATGTAGCGTAAGTTACTGATTTATAACTTTTTGTATACACCATACATTCTAAGGCCTGAAATAGCACCAGTCGCTGTAAAAATGAATATTTAAAACTTAAATAACGGAAATATCATGACACAGTATATAATATATTTGGTCGATACTTTATAAAAATAACAGTTGCATTAGATAATATATCACCTTAGTTTTGGTCTGTAGTACTGATAAAGTTAATTCAAATGTATAACAATGCTTTGAAAATGAATGTATCATTTACAAGGTTGCTATTAAATGGAACTTTGAGCATTTATTGCACGAGCACTTAGTTTTAAACATGAAGCTTCTAATTTGTACAAAAGTGGTGCAATCAATCTGGTTCTTACTATCGCTAAGCAATAACAACAGTATATATATATCCTTTGGTGCTCTTGTTTGAGATTATCTTTAAATGCATGTGTTAAACGCAAAGTGCCAACTCTGTAGAGGTAAGTACAATTTAGGTTATTCTTACTGTAAGTACGCAATTATAAGTACAATGTATTCATAATGCTATGTTTTTGTTCGAAATTATTTATAGCTATGTCTCCGGCTGCGTTTAAAAGGTGAACTGCTGCACAGTGAATGGTTCGGCTACGGACAGGTATCAGTTTGATTGAGTTCGTTGTTACTTTTTGATTTAAATATGTGTGTTGATATATATGCTATATTTACATGTTTCTTATATGTTGGTTGATTTCCGACAATGTTTGTCACATATTAATCATGTATGTTATCGGCTTAATTTACAGCAAATGTATACAAAATCATATCCGCATATTTACAGCGAATGCTAACCTCGGCTATTGGCAGTTTTGGGCAAAACTAAAAATAAAAAAAATTTGCAGTTTTCATTTTCCCCACAATTTTACAAGTCGTTTTTGAACAGCAACCAGTTGCTTATCAGGGTTTATCCACACTGATAAACTTAGGGAGGACCGGACGATATAAATTTGGGTGGTTTTGGTCCCTTTTTATTCTTTGATTTCGGGTTTTCAGGTTATTTTGTTCTACCGACAGGTTGCTGCTTCGCGCGCTCGACCTGACTGTTTAGATCGCTGTGTTGTGCTAGACAATTTTTGCTCGTTCTTGATTCCAAAAGAGGGGAACCTATCTAACTTTGCTGTAGACCGGAGGCCTTACTCGTGATTTGGCAGATTACAGACATAGCTTAAACTAAGTGAATTCGGCAACGGTAGGTGATAGTTTTAAGGGCTACAAAGATTGTTTTCATTGAAACTATATATCACTTACCAAGTCCTTGGTTTTATTAATAAAACTCCTAGGTTTTACAGGTCAGCTTAATACTGCAGTAGTGGAAAAGAACATTTACTGACTCAGTATAGACCTTACTTTTATAGTGTGCATCAAGTTTATGGTCTAGCAAATCTCGAAGTCGTGAAAAAGCTTGTGTAAACTAGTGGTTATAAAAATGTTGACATGCCTTATTTCAAAGCCGAGTAGCGACAGATATTTAATTCAGGTTCGGTCGGGAAGTGAATTTTCTGGTTTGTTGAATTTTTTTATCATTAATAACCAGCAGGATTTTGGTTGAGCTTGAAATTCCTAGCTCTGCTCGAATTTAGCATGCTCATTTTATTTCTTTGCATGGCACACAGTATGCCGTGGGAGTATGGTAGACTTAGGCTCGACAGGCGTTTCCGACAGATTGTGAATTTCGAGGACTTCTAAGAGGACTTCTAAGTAGACGTTCTAATAGTTCTTTTGCGGAACAGCCGTTAATAGATCAAATTCCAGTTCCTGGAACCTGCATAGGATAACATGGCTGGTCGAGGTATAAATATTTGAGCTGCTGGTTTGCATTTTCAAACTGAACGATATTGGGTCTATTGATAAATTTTGCTTTAACTACCGCAGACGAAAGGTTGAACGGATATAACTGCCAGGCTTAGCTTGGCAGAAGTTTATGCATTAAACTGTTAGGCTGAACAATTTACGTTTAAATAGGATCGCCTGGTTTTACAATTCATAGTTTGAAAATGAAATGCTTTTGGCATCGTGCACATTTTTGTAGTCAGATGTCAAATCGTAAGATTTAACAAGAGACCTTCTCACCTAAATTCTGTGATCAAAAACGAAACGTTTCCATTTCCAAGTTTCCAAAGGTTTTTCGGACCAGAAATTCATGCTTGCTCATGCATGGCTACATTTATTTTTAATTATCCCGGAATTCGTTATTGCGTCTCTGCAACCACAGGCACAATGATTATTTCCTATCGCTGAATATTAGTTTTATAAGAGAGCACGAGGACGAAGTTGGGATTCCGGAAGCGTTATTCGTCAGCCTATATTTTTTGTGTCTTTTGTTTTGAAGAAACTTATATTCTTGGTTCGTGAAAGATGAAAGGTTAGTTTGAACCAATTACATTTCTATACAATGGCGTGCAAATCATTAAAGTTCTTTACTATTAATTTTTCTATTTGGGTCGGCTGTATTCTCAACTATGCTTGTCAGAGGTGATGGAAGATTGAATTTGGCCTCAAAATAATCGTCGGGTCCTAGGTTTCAAATCCACATCTGAGCAAAGCTAAGTTTTATTTTAGACTGCAAAAATTTATGTTTTGTAAACTTTTGGGTATGCATACATTTTGGTCATTTTTCTCAGGGCATTTTATGGAGTTCCCTTGTTTACCATCTCTTATAAATTTAATAAACGGGGAGAAATTTTTAATCAATTTAGACATCGGGCATTTTATCGGAGGTACTCTGACGATTTTAGCGCCCCTTTTAAGTTCCTAGGCTCTGGCCAAATTAGGTAGCCTTGATTTTGGGTGTATATAAGCTGATATTTTGTTTCGATTAGCGACGCAGTTGCTACCTTAGTCTTCAGAGCCAGTCGCTGCCTTAGTTTGCGGAGTCAGTCGCAATCGGAGATCTCAGGCTAAATAGAGTCTTTTATGATAAATTTAGGTTTTTAGCTTTCAAGCCTTGTGGCACCTTGTTATTTAACAATGTTCTAGCTAGGCAGTAGTTACATAAAGCTAAGACTTAGCGCTGATTCCCACATTAACAAATTTCGGGGTTTACTTAGAGCAGACGGGCTGCTCCGAAAATTTATGGCTTGAATGCACAAAGGTGCTCCATACTTTAGTGGTCTATTGAGAGCACACGGGGTGCTCCATATATTACTGGGTTCTTGAGATCACAGGGGTGGTCCCAAGAATTTGTTGCTTTAGAGCACGGGGGTGCTTCGATAAAATTTCTTGACTAGGTTGGGCTAAGCTTAAGTCAAAGCTTAGGCCGGATCGAAGGATCCACCTTGTGGTTCATAAAGTTTGCTCGAGCATTAACATATTAATTTTTTATTTGGATCCTTAGACCCACCGTGTCAATTCAAACAATTCATTACTATTTTGCTGTACTACTATATATCTTAGTAATATTAAGTAGGTACTTATTATATTTGTGCAGTAAGTGGAGTTCTAGGTCCTGAGTGCTACCATTACTTAAGAACATCATTGCAAAGTTTAAGAATTTTATACCCATTAGGACTCGCTTCGATACAGTTGGAGATCCCACCGAGAGCCGATTTTCTTAATGGGGTTAAAAGAACTTGGTTGATTTACAAGAAGCAGAGTGTCTCAAATTCGTAAAACTACGGATACTTATAAAAGTTACGTATCGCGCATTTGGCTAACTTAGAGCCGACAGACGATGAAGACGAAAATTTATTTTTTGACACAAGCAGAGGTGGAACTTATGGATAATTTGGTGAAAAATATTGGTCAGCTTAACCATGTTATGATTGATGTAGCCTCAAGGCTGGATAAGGGTTCAAAAGATCTTTCTAATGATTTTGACGAAATTTCACAGCTAGTTCGGTTAGGCAATGAGAACGAATTTACGATTAAGCCCTTCCGAGGAGATCTTACTGGTCAAGATTTTGATTCTTGGCTTAAAAATTTTAACTCAGTTTGTAATGCAAAAATAATTGATGACAAGATGAAGTTAAAAGTTCTGACGGCATATCTAAGGGACAGAGCTAAGGATACATATGATCGCATACCAGATGTATTTAAGAGAAATTACAATGACCTGGTGCTGAAGTTAAAAACGCTTTGTTGACGCCAAAGTGGTCTTTGTTCCACGAAGCGGCGCTTAGACAGCGCCAGGAATTGAGTGGCAAGTCACTGACCGCCTATCTCAAGAGAATTAAAAAGCTTGTAGGTGTATATACCCACATGAGACCGATGACAATTTACAACGAAAAATATTAGCGGATTTTTCAGTGGTCTTTAAACTGAGCTAAAATCGCATGTCTTTCGTGAGATGCCAAACACACTGCGCCAGGCTGAAGATCTGGCGCAGCGCTTAGACATTCAAGCGGTTTTGTGTGGACCTGAGTCCACACCGGTGAGCTTTGGTAGTACAACTAACACACTAGGCCGTGACCAAACATTACAGAAAGTAGCTCAAGGCATGGATCTACTGGCAAAAATCAAAAAGAAATGGCAATTACATTACAGCGGCTTAAGAATAACGGACCGAGGCGGGATAACCATACACGTCCACCTGCTGTTAGTATAAATCAAATTAGACAGCCTAATAATAGACTGCTTATTGATTACAACATATTACGAATTTTTTCTCCTAGTGGTCCACGATGTTATAAACTGTGGATGAATGGGCCACATGGCCATGATTTACCAGTTAAGAGGTAAAAATAATGCCAGTAATACCAATCGCCTGAAAATACAGATGTCAATATAATACCAATCGGCAGAATAACCGACCTTCCAATTTTAATATCCAGCCTCGAGGCAATTTTTCACAAAATTATTGACGACCGTTGCCATCGGGTTCTCGTCCAAATATCCCAAACGTAGGCCCTATGGCAAGTCATCCGACAAATACTAGCGTTTTGGCCAGCACTATTGTTGGGTAGGTTGCAACTGCGCCGCTACAGGTACCTTGTAACCAAAATAATGACCGCTTTGAGATTGAGAAACTACGTAACCAACTTGAGGTTCTTAGTAAGCAGAACTCAATACTTGGTGAGAAAGCTTATTTCCAGTCAGTAGGCATGGTTTCACATGAAGTAGCCCTCTTTAAAACAAGGGGCAAGCAGCCGTTACTACTCAGGAATACAGTTCCCTCGTTAAATGGACTTTGCCTACTAGGATTAAATCATTTAAACTTCCGAATATATTTATCGGGTTAATGTTCCTGTTAATGTCCTTCAAAGATGTTTCCTGGGGAACCAGCGTTAACCAAGACATTGAATAAACTTCATCCCCATCTGTTCCCATCGTTTGGGGTTGGGTTTGTCCCAGAAGGCCTGGTAATGACGGCCTCAGATCCAGTGTATGGGCCTATACTGGTGCATACTATGCAGGAACAGCACCAGGCTTGTAAGAATGTAGTGCGATTTTCTGTCAATCCAAAACACTGTAATTGCAGTAGACATCAAATATTACACGGGGAGTCATAAAAAGCATTAACTAAACTTAGTCAAAATTTTGAAGAGTCGATAGACCCTACCTTCTATTAGGCGTTACTGCAAAGTATATGCACGGATAAACTGTTTGCATGCACATTTATTGAGCCGAGAAGACAAAACGTTTCATCGGTGTGGCCGTTGCTGGTGTTGCCTCTGTGGCAGGCATCAGCATGCGGATAGCCAACAGTATACAAATGTCACATCTAAAACCCAAGATTACTGCGCTGAGGAACTCTATACGGATTTTCGGGGAACAAGGTATTAAATATTCGGAGCAGATTCAACAGTTAACAGTAAATCAGGAGAGAATTTTTGCAATAACGCATGATATTGTCCGCTATATAGAACAAGCCACAGTATCATTAGAATGCACTGTCATTAAGCGCGTACCGTGGACACACTTTATGGCTCAAATTAATTTCTTTTTGAATTATGTGCGCAACGTAATTAAAGCCATGGTTCTAGCTCGTAACAGCGGAATACTTTCTGCTGATATACTGACAGCTTCTCAAACAAGGCTGTTAGTACAAACAGAAATACATGATACAGCTTACGTGCATGATCCCAGTCTGTTTTGTCACTTTGTTAAGACGTGCCCAGTCTTAATAAACACTGTAGATACTAGGTTTGGTATGATACTAGAAATACAGCGCATACGCGTGGAGAACATGCTACCGCTAATGCGGGTGGTTAACGTAGGGTTTAACAATCAGAATTAAAATATTACTGCTAGGCTGTCGTTGCCCCAGTATATCACATATGATAAGGCTCTTAACAGAGGATATTTTCATGAGGTAAAATCTGAGGTGTCCACAAACCATCAAACCGTGGCGCCCTACCTACAAGCATCAGTGATGCTTGCCTTCACTATTTGAAAAATTCAACTGTTAATGAGGCGTGCACATTTGACATTAAACAATATTCCCCAAAAACTGTAATTCAAAGAACGCGTGTGGGCATTCTAGTCAGAACATCAGAACGCGAATCCAACCTGGGACAAAGTTACCAAAGCCGGCAAATTGGAGGTGCCAGAGCATGGTGTAATGTTCTTTGCACTCTCAAATTTCCCCATGATAATTGTGGGGAATCAGGTATTAATGTCTAGTTATAAGCAAGCAAAAAATTTCGAGCTTTTTATGCAACAGTTTGGTAAAATTAATTTCAACTTCTCGGTTATCGCACCACCTACCTGGAGTAAAGTGAAAGATGTTAAGTATCATTCTGCCTTAAGCGACCAAGGGTTAAACGTGAACTGCAGTATTTGATACATGGTAACGAGAAGATACCTAGCGAAACCATGTATCTCGTGCCTGCCCTTGTTATCGTAATAATTCTTTTGTGTCTTTTGTACATATGTTTGAAAAAATTTAACAAATGTATTAGTTCCTGCTGCTCTTGCTCTGACCGAAGCCCTTATCTGGTGACCGGGAGCACAGAGACGTCGGAAAGTGCGGTAAGATACAGATCACATAGTAAATTGGTAGAAGCCCGTCCTGTATCACTACACTGTGACAGGCAATTTAAGAAGTTGGTCTCAGTACAGTGGCACCACTCAACCATTGACATATGTGAACTACCGTTTTGTCGCGGAAAATCACACCGCCATGATAATAATCAAAAACGATCATTGCGACTGCTGAAATCGTGTTCACGGTTGGCAAAGCAGCGTCAGAAATTAAGGTAGGTGGTAGATGGTAGAAAGTTCACCCGTGTTTTGGACACTGGTAGTAATATAGCTATAATGTTTTCTAATACATTCAATAGCCTAAGTTTTTCAGATTATGACTTAGTATCAATGCCTTTCACCTGTGCTGTTGGTATAACCGGCCACAATTTGCCGACGAAAGGAGCTATTAAAGTTGCTCTGAGAATCAATAATCGAATTTTTGATTTTCACGTCTTCGCATCGGATGATTGGACCCATGCCATGACCATCGGCGTAGACGTATTACAACAACTGGGCACTGTAAATGTTAACTACCAGAAACATCAGTTGCTTATAGACGGGGTACCACACCAGCTGGGAGATATAGGGACTAACGCAATCCGTTTAGACTCCGTGGTTACGATTCCCCCAGATCTGAAGTTATCATAACTTCTAGGGTTGACGGCTTCAGGGGAAAAGGAGATGTGATTTTTGAACCAAACGAAAAACTTGAGAGAGAATGTAAGTTAAGCCAGCTGAAATATTATCCAGTGGACCATAAATTGAGATCGCAGTATCACTTTTAAATTACCCGTTAAAATTTTTGAATATGCATGAATTCAATGACAATTCGAAGCTGCATATTACATAAATATCGTTATACAGCTTGCAAAAGCACCTTGAGTTTTTCTAATATTTTTCTGTTTGGTGTTGTGCTTTCGTGTAATTTTGGATTTAAACAATTCACAAACAAGCGAAAAATTGTACATCAGTGATGTAATGCGGGGCTAGCCTAACTTCCTACTTGGATATTTAAAATTTAATTAGTAAATTAATAAATCATTAATAAATTTATTCAAAATTAGAATTGTCCTAGGTGTATCAACACTGTTTATGTTTGCCATCCTTTTGCCCCATTTACACAGATTGTGTACATTAAACACAGTAACTATAATCATTATCTGGAGCTGAAATGTATGTCATTGCTGCACTAAATGTAGTTTTCAAGGTTTCGATTATTGATATTGGCTCGCATGGCGTCGCCATAAAAGTTGGGGGTGGTATAACGCAGCGTCTGAATCACGCCGATATTAGGTGCACTGCAATGTTGGCTTGCCACAGCGCCCCCTATTATATATCTATTTATTGTGGCACTCGGCGGCCTATAACGTTTGCTTTGAATAAATGTCACGACTGGCACTACTGTAATATGCACACTTTGTTGGAGTTCTTTGTGGTTGTAATAACAAAGTCCCTTGGGAGGGCTAATAATGCGATTTTTTCAACGTATTTTCAACCTTATTTTTAACGCGGTGTTGTCTTAAAACTTTGTAACTCGTATTATTCTATTCTGGCCCTATAGTATGTGCCATAGTATTTTTATACATCTTAAATAATATTTTGTTGAAATATTCTGATAGACGGAATATTATTGCAAATTTTGTTGTTTTTTGAGATCCAAGGTGCCCGTATTGGGCGATAATTTGAAATTATTTATTTGTATTGTAATGTTGCGCTGGCGGTATTATTGTTGCATGGTTGTCTTATAAAAATTATTTTTAGAATTCTTGCAAGTTTAATAAAAATTCTTAGAATTTCGATTATTGGTCTAGACCCAGCTAGCCTTGATTTTGGGTGTATATTGTAACAGCCCGAGGTTTTCAGGATGTAACAGGATATATAGGATGGAGAAAATATCCAAATCAAAGTCAAAAATTGGGAAAACTGGATGCGATGGGCGATCGATTACCGGTGGAGCGTGACCTGAGTACTACGTTGTGTATTATCATTTATCGTTGTCATAAAAATAAAATGTATCATGGATGTAATTTGCCGTATCGTCACGCTCCACCCGCCCGAGGTGCACGGGGTGATTTTGGCACCACAACAGAATAATCGTGATACTAAGTATGGTATCCGGTCGGCCCCAAATGAATTTAATTGCATAATATGTCTTGCTATAATAATATGCTATATATTGTGGGAAAGTGGTGGCGCACTCGGATGGGCCGGGGACAAGGGGGCGAAGTTTCTGCGATTTCACTATCAGGATCGTCGATTAGGTGCCCTAAGGTCAATGCCGGTGCGCACCCACAGTGATACGATAATGATGATAGTGATTAATATATGATGATAGTATTTTGTGCTGCATGTCCGGACCGGTCAGGGTGTTACGCAGAATCTTTACTCAAAATCCTAGCGATGAAACTTTACGGGAGATTTTGTTGCAACTTAGGTGTCCAGGACCTGTCCAGGCATGCAGTCATGATATAACCGAATCGTGGAGTGAAATGAAAGGAATCAAATTAATAGGGAAGAAAGCGGACAAAACCCGTCAGAATCTCACTTTATAAGTTTGTGTCAAAAAGAAATTTTTTTATAATTTCAGGCAGTCGAGACCATCCGGGCCTATCTAATTGTTACAAGGGATTCATAAGGTTCGTAAAATGCGTGGTCAGGTCAATTTATCCCTCACCCGTAAGTACTTATGGATACCCAACTAAGCGTTTAAACACCCAAATGATAAGGTCCCAAATCTCAACCAAAATAACCAAAACTCCCCGATTTTTCAAGCTCAGCACCTCCAGGGGGTCTTACCCTAACTATCTCATCGAAAATCGGGGCCATCTAATCCTACCGGTCCAAGCAGGACCGTAATAACCCTCCCGAGATACCTAAATTTTCTCTTTTAGCTCACAAAATGGCCTCTAAAAGACCATCCATCAATCCTACACTTAGAATTCTATTTTCACCAGTAGGCGACCAGCCATGGCATTGACCTGGTCACGCCCCGGTCGCCTACTGCCATCCGTTGGGTTCAATCGCCTAAAACGTGTTCACATCTTTATACAATGTCGGCGCCCTGAGCGCTCGTATATTTTGTTCTTTGGAATTTGCCTCGCCGACCAGCGCGAGGTTTGGCCTTGCTGGCATCTTTCGGCCACTATCTACTGCTGACGCTGTTTGGTCAGGCGACAGCTGCCCATAAAGAGGTTGTTACAAGCGAGGATGACAAATTTGTAATATAGCCGTCTGCATTTATACATTGTTGTTCTGTGCAGCTCAAATGTAGTTTTGTTCGGCGTTTTAGTTTAAGGGTTTATGTACATCGTAAGCTTTATGCTGCACATATAGAAGAGTTTTCGATCGGCGGCCGATTTCGAAATTTAAATTTTGGGGGTAAGCCAGCAAGACAGGGGGAACCAGACAGTTAAAGGGACAACTCGTAGTATAAAAGTTAAAGGCCCGACGCAGCGTCAGAGCCAGTCGAGTTTCCGCGCGGACCAAGTGGTCTGCTGCTTTCTTGAGCAGGGCGGTTGTCGCCGAGTTATTTCAAAAGTTTACCAGCTTTCTTTTGGGGTTTTAATCTGCCTAGGAGGGCCTCTCACTGCTTAGACACAGTGCAGAGCCCCTTTTGGTGATTTCTCTTGCATTTTGAAATTGCGCTGGCAAGGGCTGCCCTTGCGGGTGCGGGCATCCGACGGATGCTCCGTGCTCCCGTAGGTGCAGCCCTAACAAAATCAGAAAATTGCGTGCTAAAGTGCTAAAATTGTATCGGAATTCAAAATTCTCGACTGGTTCCCCGCTCGCCGGGTCGCAATTTTCACTTTAGACCTGGAGGGCGAAAATTTTCATTTTTGTGATGTGAACGGGGCAAGGGAATAAGGAACACACACGGGAAGGGGGAAGGACATAGGGACACGGGAGGGGTAAGGCTTTGCAGTAAGGCATTTACAAAAAATTTAGTGGCGTGTTGACCTGGAGGCAGCCGCTAAGGCAGACGTTAATTGAGTATCAGTAAGGATCCACGTACGCTACCCTGTCAAAATTTCGAGCATTCGGTCCCTGAGCGTTTCATCTAATAGCCCGCTGTTAAGTCGTTTCAAAACCAGTCTTCCAGGCCGTTTAGATACGGTAGGATACCTTAATAATTTGTATCGAGCAGTTTAGGCCCCGCCGCAAATTGGCACCATGAAACTTTTCCGATTTACCAAAGACAATGGAGCTTCTTTTGACTCATGCTCCAACCGCGCTCGCTTTCGAATTAGCCGTTTGAGTAGAGTCTACGTTATAGGAAAGTCAACAGGAACAACTCCAGGTCACACGACTTAAAGACCCAGTTATTGGGGAGCAGAGCGAGTGGTCCGCTGCTCGGGACGGACGCAGTCATTTGCACGCTGAGGATTAATCAAGAGGACATAAAGAACGGAACCCCTGACGCTAGCTTGAAATTCGAGATCCTGCCCTGAGCCTTGTTTTATCTGTCAAAATTTTAATCAACTAGCCTCAAAATGGACGGGTCTCCTGCCGTGAAGAAACGGTAGAGCATTCCGTCTCACATTTTTAACAATAGAATAACTATCGTTGGGTCAATGCGGCTGCTCCATAGGGAGAGACGTATCGGGACCACTCGTGCGTTATCTTCCCCCACTTTTCACGGTTTTGTCAAACTTGTTATGTTAACCAAACAGGGGCATCCGAAGTTTTTGAACTTAAATCAAACAGCCTTTTGGTTTTCAAATTAAACATTTCGCTGAGGGACGCAGCAGCACCCGTCGTCTTTGTGCTTGCAATTGACTGTGGACTATCACTTAAATCGAAAACACTCGGAGGAGTAAACCAATACCCCATGAAGGGAGACGGAGTCAGCTGCGACGTATAGTTGAGTTGAATTTTAAGTAAGTTCTTGTGATCGCGCCCGTTAGTCGAGCGACGGCCCTGAGAAGGATAAAAAGTAATTGTCTCTCCAAGCTTTTCCTTGAAACCAAATTTAAAGGCGCGGACCCACAACCCGTGTAGACACGGCGGCTCTCCGTGTAGCGCCCTGTTTTCATGTCAAATTATAAATTCAAAATCTTTACAAGGCAACCAATGTTCGGGAGACGCGGCAGCGCCTTCCCCTTTTGATAAAGACCCGCGTTTTTAATCTGACCCCAGCGCAGGCCGATTTTTATTACAACTTTCAATGCAAGTAGCCTGCAGCTGGCATCCGGACTCAGCGAAAAGACCCTTGCGTGAACGAGCATGGAACAGAGAGAGAGAAAGGAAGAGAGCCAGGCGACAAGTGCGCGTCGAACAATTGATGGCATAGGGTGTTTTTCCAAGCGTAGTCGACGAGTAGTCGGCGAGGGAATGAGCATCGGTATATTGATTGAAGAACATCGCGAGTTCTAAGGGGCATAAATTGTAGGGGCCTCGAAGTGATTTTTCATAACTCTCATCATAGGGTCACAACTAATGGAATTCACATCACCATGTTCACATGTATATACGTATAGGGTGCACTGCGAGGTACCACATGATTTTGTTATATAAATGCCATGTCTGTTCTGAAATGTAATAAGCTGTGGTTAACCCAATAAAGTGTTAGAGTGTCGATTTCATGCATAGCGATACGTCTTATTAGTATTGACCCGGTAAGCCTCCTAAAGTGAGGGTCGAAAACGATCTCTCAGGATTAACCCTTAACTCATTAGGTCTGATTGTTACTAGGCCCGGTGCCATTTATCTAAATTGGCTAGGAACTATCGCGAACCGTTTAGGCGTCGTCGCAGCGGTAAACGGCAGGACCAACGTCTGGTTCAGTTTCGAAATTCATGGGTAAGTTTGTTTAGTAGTTGGTGCCTGGCTTTAGTCAACTTTTATTCACACAAGATAAGGGCCCTGGGATCAGGCTTCAGGCGGTCTGTCTAGTTAAAATGTCAACAAGAAATCCCTTACTGAACTAACCATACTTATCGACGGACCAGGGCCCACGTGTAACAGATCAAAACCAGAAAACTCACCACCATCAAAGATCAAATATTTACTTAAGATGAGGGAAAGGCGGGTCAGCCTTATTACCTGTGAGCAGGCTTAGGGGTTGACCCTCCCTCAGGGGGACCTTCGTACCACTAGACACGTGGGCCTATATGAGGCCAGGCTGAACACCCTGGTAAACCCGCCGGCAGCCTGCTAAGCTAAGCGATTCTCTTATGTTAGCTAACGGTTCACCGGGGAGTCGTGGATGCCGGGGTTGTCCGGGCACCACGCCAAGAAAACAGTGGTGCAGCTGGGATCCCTTAGGGCCAGAACTGGTCCTAGTACATATAAGCTGAGATTTTGTTTCGATTAACGGCGCAGTTGCTACCTTAGTTCTCAGAGCCAGTCGCTGCCTTAGTTCACAGAGTGAGTCGCGATCGGAGATCTCAGTATAAGTAGAGTCTTTTATTATAAATTTAATTTCTTAGCATTCAAGCCTTGTGGCACCTTGTTATTTAACACTGTTCTACCAGACAGTAGTTACATAAAGCTAAGACTTAGCGCTGATTCCGACATTAAGAAATTTCGGGGTTTACTGAGAGCAGACGGGCTCATCCGAAAATTTATTGCTTGATAGCACAGGGGTGCTCCAAACTTTAGTGATTTATTGAGAGCACGCGGGGTGCTCCATAAATTCATGGGTGCTTGAGAGCACAGGGGTGCTCCGAAAAATTTGTTGCTTAAGAGCAAAGTGGTCTCCGATAAAATTTATTGACTAGGTAGAGCTAAGCTTAAGTCAAAGCTTAGGCCGAATCGAAGGATCCACCTTGTGGTTCATAAAGTTTGCTAGAGCATTAATATATTAATTTATTATTAGGACCCTTAAGTCCACCTTGTCAATTCAAACAATTCATTACTTTATTGCCGTACTACTATTTATCTTAGTAATATTAAGTTAGAAGTACACTTTGAGAAAGTTCACCTCATCGCAACCAAATAGACATCACTGCATGTCAAATATAAAAGGTGTCCCACAGTTAAAATAACCGAAGTTTTTGGCTCTCAATATTAGGATTACGGTAAAAGTAGGAGTGAGGTGAGAATAAAATGATTGGAATCGGTTAAAAAGATGTTGAAATAAAGTCTAAGGCTAAGAAACCGCAAACAGATACCTAAAGTGTAAATGAGTAAGTGAATGAGCTAAGTTATGAGAAACTGAATTCAGTTTTATCTCCAGACGTCCAGTATGTTATGACACTCCATGCAGTCAGAACCAAGTTAAGGAATACACATCGAACCTTTTTAGTTGGGACGTGCAGGTGTTGGGCCTGGAAATCTTGTTAGAATAACTGACAAAATGACCAGTCAAAAATTATTAAAGACTTTTCCTTATTTACCAAATTTACCAGAGCTTATAAATAAAGGAAAACCATAAATATGCACTGAGAAAAATATGTAAAATATGTATGTACCAAAAGTTTACAAAAATTTAGAGTTTTGGCGAATAAATCAAAACTGAGCTTTACTCCGATGCGGATTCGAAACTTAGCACCTGAGCATATTTTCAAGCCTAATCCAAGCTTCCAACACCTCTGGTTAGTATAGTTGAGAAAACCGCGTACTCAAATCGGAAAATTAATAGTAAAGCATCTTGCTAACTAGCGTGAAATTATGTCCAAACTAGTCTTTTATCTTTCATGAACCAAAAGTGCAAGTTATAATTTTTTCGAAACCAAACGCAATAAATTTGCTGACTGCACGTTCGAGTCCAACCTCCGTCCCAATATCCTGCCATAAAACCAAAAGCCAGCCGTAGAAAACATTCACTGTGCCTGTGGTTGCAGAGACGAAATAACAAATCGAAAAGTATAAAAACCTTAACGAAACCTTGCACCAATAGCTGTAAATTTCTGGTACGAGAGATCAATGAAAGCACTTCGCTAATTGATCCTAGAAATTAACAGAGGATATAGCTTTTGTGGAATCTCACAATTTGACAAATGGCCATTAAAGGCGCACAATGCTGAAAGTATATTAGTTTCAGACCAGATCGTTTTTAGTATAAACATAAAATTATCTCACCTGACAATATGATATATAAATTAGAGCGGAGTTAGGTCTATAGTTTATGCCCGTTGAATAGTACGTATGTAATGGTCTGAGCCGAATTTATCTAATGCCTTAGTATTGTTAAGTCTTCGACAAACTTGAATAGCTAAGGTATTTATGTCCCGATTATCCATGTTAGCCTATATCAAACCGATTCCAGTAAATGACGCCCAAAAGATAAGCGATTGTTCCGCGCAGAAATATAACAATTCTCTATCAATCTTGGTAATTCACCAAAGTAAATATTTACCGAATCTAGGTCTGCTATACACCCAAGGTACTTTGTGTGTGCCCTGGCAAAGAAATAACATAAGCCGGCAAGATTTGAGCACGGTAATGATTTTCAAATCAACTAAAACAGTACCAAACGGTTAACGATAATTTTTAATCTGATGGAACAGTAACTTTACGTCCTACCATATTTTAAACGTTCTTAATAATTCAGCTTTGAAACAATAGCTGCAAGCAGTCACCTAGTTTGCAGAAGCCTTTCTCACGCTTTTATGACTTGATAGGTCTTAACTTTGATGCAGATCCTAAATAGACATTGGCACTGGCTGACCAAGACCTCCTAGCCGCTACGGCAGTTTTAAACTGATCCGTATAATATATAATTTTGTTCGACAAAACGTAGCTCCAGTAAAAGACGTAGCAATTCCAAATTAATGCTTTTCGCAAGCAGTCAAACTAAGATCGCCGCTAGCTGACGCTTAGTTAAACACATGCTCTTGTCCGGCTTTAATCCACATGTGGTGCTTCTCGTTTTTGGCCATCGATCTAGATAGGCACTTCTCTTCTGGGATGCCTTTCAAAAATGAGCGTAGAACGTGCCACCGGGTACATCGTTGTCAATGGCACCAAAATCGCTCGTCTAGAAAACGCGACGAGTGACCAAAATCAATTTCTTTTATCCGTCCACCTCAAGATAATTTTTACAAGTGTTGATAAGCCAGGCAAACGTATAACAAAGCGTAGCATCAAAATTTGCACAATAAAGCAGTATACAACGAAATAAAACGTTTGGACTTGCGTAACAAGAGAGGTAAAAAGGATAAAAACAAAATAACAACGCAGCTGAGGAATTGTGTAAAACTATGTTAGATCGTTTCCAAAAATCCCCGACCTCCCTCGATCGAAAAGGACCTCCGAACCAGCAAAGAAGAGCCTTAGGAAATTAAGAAATACATCCAATTTCAGACGACGCACGTTCAGGCGAGCGAATGTGCAAATCAAAAATTGTCGAGGGCAATACAACGATGTTAGCAGTCAGGTCTGGGAGCAACAATCTGTTGGTCGGACGAAGCAACATGAAAATCTTAAGGATAAAAAGTTACCAAAAACAAGTCAAATTTATATCACCGTACCTTACTCAAGTTTACCAGTGTTGATACACACTGATAAAACAACACGTTGTTGTGCAAAAACAACATGCAAAATTGTGAGCAAAACAAACACAACCGTAAAAGTTGTAAGGTTTGAGTTTTCCTCAAAATCATCGATGAACCGTGTTTAGGATCGTCTAAGTGAACTACTTCTATTCAAATCTGAAATTGTAACAAGTGAAAACAGTTGAGACAAAAAGGGAGCCTACATTAAACGCGGAGGAATGAGTCGATTAACCAGACACCGGATGTTATAAAAAAATTTTAGGTCAAATTTTAGGCTTCCTTGACTGAAGGGTGGAGAATGAGGTGTCGACCTTATTATTTGTACAGTTGCCTAGGGGTTGACTCTCCTCAGGGGACCTCTACGAATTATACCGCAAACATTAACACGTGAGCAACCGGAAAAAGCCATATCGAACACCCTGGCAAAGCTCGCCTGCGGCCTGCTGAGCTAGTTGAATCCTTGGGATCAGGTGCATCGCTGCCTCGAGTTTGAAAAGCAGGGAACCTGATGGTATAGTATATTGTACTAAAGGGTATGGGCACCGTTTAAAACGAAACCGACGCTGCAGCTGGGTAAGCCGTCCGAGCTATTGGGAGAAGTTTTTGTTTTGGTTCGATTCCGAATGGATCAAATCAAAAATTTTTCCCTCCAGTACAATATACAATACCATCGGTAGTTTTCCAATATTGTCTAAACGACGGAAAAAATAGACAAAAACATTATTCTTTCCCAAATTTGCTGTATAATTTTCTGGTGTCATTTATGCCTTTGAAATATTTGTTACTATTCGGCTCAAAGTAAGGATCGTGTTGACTTCATCCCAATTCCAGGTTTGGTTTCGAAATAGAAGTATATAAAAAGAGTTCCCAGGCTACAATTAACCTTGATGTTGCATTATCGTCAGTATGTCTGCAATTATTAAGGCTCCGATTTTATTTAATGTACAACTATGAACGTTAATATATAAATTAAACGAGTTAATTAGCTATGCGTTGTGGTGTATCGAAGGTTTGTTCATGTTTTGTACTGGCTAGCCAATTACACCTAATTGTATCAGTGACGCTAAGTCCAACTGTCCCAGTTAGTAGCTAAATTCCGACCATAAACTTACAAATTCAGTAGAAAGCATTATATTGTACGAATATTATATTGTAGGTTTGTTGAGCGCCTGAGAAATGTCTAATTTTCTAAATTCTTAAAAATTATCGTGTGCATATTCATGATACTTTGGGATATTGCAACATTAGTAACTGTTCTTGTAATACTTGAGAAGTAAATTTCACCCACTTAATACATCTTAATCAGAGAGCGGTAGCATTACCAAAATAATGAAGGAAGATAAACGGTCTGCAGGTCGTATAATCATCCGAACAAACCAAGCACCAGAATGAACAAATAGCTAAAAATATAACTAGACTTAACTATGGAATTTACTGAACTAAGTACAAGGCTTGCACTTATATAATTTGCGGGATAGCTGTGGCACCGTTATAGGCCATTCAGAGTAGATACAGAAATACGAGGCTAAAGTACAGACTAATTGTTTTTCCTCAGCCTATAATTTTAACTTGCGCTTGTATTGGCTCTAAATTTAAAGCGACCAAGCGAGAAAAAAAGCAAAATTAAAATTAAACAACTATTTCACTTTGTTGACAAAAATTCAAATGCGACCGTTGCGCCTCAAAACTTCCAGCAGAGGACTTTGCGGCTCACTAGATTTCTCTACATTCATTTTGTCCTAAAAACCTGATCATGTGATAATATATGCTTCCCTATTACGCGCAATAAGGAAAAAAGCTTTCACGATAAGCATCCTTCTAGTATCAATATTGCCATAATTCGAGGAACTCATAAAATATTTTCAGGCAACCTTAATCTCAGAAATTATAATAATATATCATTGATAATTACTATTCATTAAACATCAGTCATTGATAAAACATGCTATCCAATGCTGATGCTGATGCGGTTAAGCCGACCGATGAGAAGGCGTCCACAGATGGAATTATATTTCGTTTCCTTCAAACGACCACGCTTCATGCGATATCGCAAACCATTCACACACCATATGTTGTATTGCGAGTGTTATGGTGTTTTATATTTATCGGGCTTTTGTCAGTGATGACACTTCATTCAACTTATATATTCTCAAGGTTTTACCAGAGGCCCACACAGGTAATCTGAACGCTATGGCATCTGGTATATTTCTAAATATTTTTCCAACGCCTAATTCAGCCAATATCGATTTAGTATTCAGTAGTTTTTTGAAGATAATGTTTAAGTATTTTCTTTAGTAAATGTTATTTACTCATTATTCATGGGTGACATGCGTATTATGTTTTGATAGCGGAAATGTTTATGGTGAGACAGTTATTTTTTTGTATACCACCATGTTTATATACTTTTTGAAATTCATAAAGTGCTTCATCCTTATCTGTTATCATTATGTTAGTGAACTTCAATTTTATTTTGAAATAATGTGCCTTCTTGGGAATGCAGAAAAACTGCGACGGATTGTTGCAATATGACGACGTGTACTCAACTAAATCTATTGCACTATACGTAACTTTGTCGATGCTTTACACAAGCAATTTTCTATGAAAGCGTGCATATATTTATAAAATTTTATGTGAAAGTTGTATATAAGTTCTGCTAAATTTATTTATTATATGTCTCCCTAAAACCAATATATATTGTGCGATTGACTTATGTCTGTCTCAACAGTAGAGGCTTCAAAATGCGTTAGCAACATTTGCCAAATCGTATAAATTTAACAAAACGGGACCTGAACAGGTTAGAAACAAAATTATCTTCCTACTCTCTTAGTATAGATCTCTGGATTACCTGTGGCGACGGGCACAATCCAAATGCAAAATTTTATTTCATACAATGGTTAAACAAAGCTTGTAATTAGGCCAAAATAACTATGAATATTGCCGATATTCTACTTAAATTGGTAAGTGACAAACTGATTTTATTGAATTTCTCAAAGCATATTTTAAGGCAGCATAATTATAATAACGATAGAAATCGCAATAGGCTCTCTTTAACTCCAGATTTATTGGTGAGATTTGATATTTGATTCAAGTGATCATGGTCTACGTATATAATACATAAATATCAGTGCAATACCAGCAAAAAATTATTTGGATCGTCAGTTATAACTTTGGAAAAATAGGTATGATTTTGTAAAAAATTTCACATGTGCACGCATTTTATAAGCACGTGTTGCTGTGATTACTTTTATCCCGCCACTTTCTGTGGCAAAACTAGAGATTAAGTTCATTTTCTTCTCGTGAAAATGTAGCCGAATTTTTTGTTTATCGTTTGCTAAAAATTTTAAGTATATAATCTGTTCGGATTGGCGCAAGTTTCAACAGTGGATATTAATTTCCTTAGCGTTCATCGAATATGGACACCAAATTCCGCCTGCAGTTCTAATTCAGTGCATGAAGTTGAAACAAACACCAAGCACAGTATTTTGGGATAAAATCTTACAAGTTCATAGAGGAGGTAGGGGTTTATCCTACCCCTCCCCTACCGAGACGTCCGAGCTCCCCGCCCCCAAGGCGTGGGAGTTTCCAAACACCTCCTGACAGGTAGAATCACTCTCAGGCGCTGAAGGCGCTACCGCTGCCGCTACCTGCGAGGTCGAAAGCCGACCCATCCTCCATAGGTGACTATATATTTGCTACCTGACTTCAATCTCTTCCAGAAAGGCAAAATGTTTCTGGGAAACTCGAACCGTATGCTTTGTAAATTCAACATCCATGCTTAGAGAGTACCATATATTAGAGATTACTATAGTATTTAATATCCATGCTTTAGACAGTCGCAGTACTCTGACATGAGCAGAAAATTACACTGGATCTATGCAAGGAAGAGCTGTGCTAAAATTTGTACATGAATTTATTGCGAATGGGATATTTGTTTAAATTTGCAAGAGCTACTTAAATTGTAATTTGGCTGTGGTATTATATAAATGTGCTTCTTACAGAAGATATATTCACTCGAGTGTCAGAGTAAAAATCATAAAAACACACAGTATTTTTGAGACAAATCAGGTAATACTATAGGATTAATCAGGGTTAATTTATGGTTAACAAATAGCCAAACTATAAAATTTGGAAAATATTAACGGTAACATGGTAAGTTAGATTGGTGAAGCAACTGTGTATAGTTAAACTTTCTTTGATAATTGAGTTATTATAGTTTTGTTAGATGTTTTTGCAATTGATTTATGGCTGCTAATCTCCAGCATTTTTGTAAAATACCTCTCTCGTTTGCGGTAGTATAAATGTACTGTATCAAGATTTTTGCAATAACTTAAACCAATGGAACTTCGTGCCTAAATTTTAGATTTTTTATTGCAGTTTACGATGATGCTTGTATTTTCCTGTACATTGGTGTTTAACGGTGATGATCATAGGTCAATGGGTGAAAACACACATTCTGCGGACAATTGAAAATTTAATAAACCAGTTTCAGGTGAGTTTTAAAACGGAGCATAAAGACAGTCAGGTATTTCCTGCGGTGACAATTTGCAATCAGAATCCTATTCCGAAGCAAATACTCAATACGTCAGAATGGAGGGCCCTTGTGGAAATGGCGGATGGGATGTCGTGTAATCTTCTCACACAGCTTGATTGCACCGACTTCGAGGATAACTTAGAATCAAAACGGCAGGAATTCGAGCGAGCAGTTGAATATTGCTATTCGGATCAGATCAGCACATCTGGATTTTGTATGTTTATTTTCAGCACATAGTAACGTAAGTATTGACAAAGGACACAAAATTGATTTTACCATGTTCAATTTCATCAAAGGTACAGGGAAATGCATGGAAATTGTACGTGCGCTTGTTATATTAAAACTTTCTGTGATGGACCTTTTGTCTTAAATGTTACGAAAATGACGATAAACCATGCCCTTTTTATCTGTTCATCTCAGAGATGATGAATATCATAGTAAAAATAATAAATTAGAAAAATCAAGGGCGGAGCACGTTATTCGAATGTGCGGGGCCAATTAAAAAAGAACCGCAAGGGAAAATTGCGGACACCATAAGGAAACAATCCTATTTTTGCCGACCAGTGCGGAGGGGAGGGCTCCCTGCCCCGCCATTTTGCTGTGCCGCTGACAAAAATAAATATAATTAAAATGTTTTAAATAGATAATAAGAATAAAATATTAGATATTTCCTTTGTCATTATGAATAATAATAAATGTAAAATTTAATAAACATTGAACAACCATAACAATAAATATATAACAATAAACATACGCAGTAATATAATAAATAACATCATCATGAATAATAAATATAAACTTAATAAATAGTATAAGCATTTTAATAGAATTAAAAATAAATATAATAATGCAGATCATAACAATTATATAATTGCAAAAATATTAATATATAACTTAATAATACGGAATGTCATAATAAATAACAACAAATTGAAATGCAATAATAAATGACATAATTTATATGATATATAACATGTTAAATTATATCATTATAAACAGAAATAATAAACATTATTATAAATAACTGAACATCATAGCGCCGCTGAGTAGACGGCATAGTATAGTTGACAAATAGTGCCCAGAAACAATAATTGGAACGGTATTTCAATAGTCTGTCCTGCCTCGGTGAAACGCTGCAGCGACAGCTGTAAAGAAGCAAATTTATTGTAGTACGCTAACGCACTAGTTGATCACTAAGCGCAAATTACAGATTCATGACAGAGTCATATAGACAAACTTCATACATAAAGGTGTTTAGACGTTCTGTATGATGTAGCTCATAATTGTGTACAAGCAAATACAAACGCGTCTACAAGTAGGCAAAACACACATGCAGCTCCATAGCAATAACATGAACACATGAATGTTTCATGGGGCCATTGATTATCGAATATGTAAAGTTGAGATTTGTTAAATTAGATAGATTTGTTAGATTTGATAAGTTGGGTTGTCTGCTAAATATGTGGAAAACGGTTTGCTGCTAGGCGTTTTCGCTACTGTAGAATCTGTTGGTCTCGTGTTTACCTTCAAATTAGTGCTCTTAAAGTGAAATTTACACTTTACGATTTCGTTTTCAGTCAAGAATACATACTTGAAATGAATCATATTTAAAACGTGTTGCTTTTTCCTACTGTAAGCGTTACTAAATAATATTACGTTTCAGAAAGCAAAGTTTTCCAAATATGACACAAATAGTAACCAGGGCTTGATCACACAGTTTATGCTGCATAAATCGATGTTTATTTTAATCGTCATAAATAAGCGTATAATGATTAAGGCCTTTAATTTTTACTCCCAGCAGTGCGGTTGTCCAGGAGACACGGTGATCCATTACGTATCTTTGCTTATGTGAGCTATGTTATAACATGTTTTTCAAGTTCTGCTTTGGTCTCTATGTTGTTATTTCAAATGAAGCGTTTGATATTAGACATATGGTATGTTAAAATCTTCAAACCGAACTGAAAATGTTGGCATACTTTTTCCATTTATCTTCTGATTTGTTTCCATTATTAACGGGAGCATGTCACCTTCACCGATAATATGTTATTTGGCATTCAATGCCTAACCACAATATCATAAATCTATTATTCTTGTAACATCAAACTGAATTTCCAAACATGTTCGATTGTAGTGCTTCTCATTATATGCGTAGTGTGTGAATCGGCGTGAGGCAATCTTGGAAGAAATTTCTGACAAGGCTTGGCTTAGCTTGAAGCTTGGAAGTTAAAGGTCAAAAATTAGGTCAATATCGACTGGGTTCCCCGAGAACGAATTGCAACCTCTACTGGAGTTTCTATGAAATTTACTTTGAAGTCTGCTACGCGTACAATTTAGTCCACGGATACAATTGCCAAGGAAGCTGCAGATTATGGTGTGTTGAAAACGCCACAGACGATTTTAAAACAGTTCATTCTCTGCCTCTTTACAGAAATTGGACTAAATTGATTTGCCGTCATT
This sequence comes from Trileptium ribeirensis, assembly GCA_030248225.1. NCBI lineage: Eukaryota > Metazoa > Nematoda > Enoplea > Enoplida > Thoracostomopsidae > Trileptium > Trileptium ribeirensis. Next base: position 31,315 of record JASANE010009169.1, on the reverse strand, counting down.
TCGCAGAGATCTCTTTTTTGCATTTTCGTTTTTGGGGTATTTCGAAATTGTAAATTTTTACGATATGCATTTACATGACAAAAAATTGTTATTTAGCGACCAAAAATCGCTGTTTTAGAAAACGTCAACGATAAATCAGTAACGCCCAGTTTAGCCCGCAACTATAGCCTTCGCTGTACAGTTGGAAGTAGGTTGCATCATACTGAGATATACTGTGCTTTGTATTAACATATAAACTTTCAATACAAAACAATGACAAATACCTTTGTTAATGTATTGTATTCATGCTGCGGTAAAATTTTAGATTTCGTACGTACGGAAACACTTGACGGTGAGGCTACTAAAATAGGCTCATTGTTAAAAGTATTTCGGCTTTAAAGACTTCTGTGACCTCCAGGTAGGTTTTAGCCTTTAAAGTGACTGATATTCATTTGTCTAAAGAGACAAAGATCCTTAACTTTGACCGGCATTTCTTATAAATTGACCAAAATTTTGACCAGTCCAATTTTTTAACAAAGCCTTGTATCTATATTAAACTTATGTTTATTTGTTTTATTCCATTAATATAAAAATTGTCAACTGTCAATTATAATTAAACTAATGCAGCAACTAGCAAATGATTGCCTGTGTACAGATTATCGATATATGCAAAAAATTTGTTAATACTACAGATTTTTCATTTTTCAATGAAAACTATGAGCCAACTTTGTATAAATTATAGTGACATGGTCCGCACCATAATTTATTTAGAAGACTTATCTTTCTCGTTTGAGTCATCTATTAAAGTAATAATTATCAATGTACGTACTTTTTAAGCTTGTAACGATGATCCGACTAATAAGCCAAAAGACATAGCACGCTTACTTGGTGTAAAGCCTTCGAGGAAACGGCGAAATGCAACACCGGGACAATCAACTACTGAAGCTATGCAAACTGGGTCAACTACTAGAAGCAGCTTCGATCATACTACTGGCCGTGGTACAGAACAAAGTGCCGCATACAGCACAACCACCGCTCAACCGTGGTGGTATTCAACGACAGTCGGATATTATTCGACAGCCGGCTATGAGTATGGTAATGTTCAGACGTCTTACGCCTCTGAGTCCGACGCATTGGATGGTCTCAATGCTACAAACATGACAAAAGGAGAACTTATAGAGAGATTAATTCGAAGTAGTACTACTAATGACTACAGCGACGTTCTATCGTTGATCCAAATTCAGTACGAAAAGATCTTCAAAAATTATGAAGACGAAAATCAGAACGCAAACGAAGCCAATATCGGCCGTTTTCTTGTTCAATGTTCGTATGATGCTCAAAATTGTTCATTTGAACGCGACTTCAGTTTACTGCGTAACAAAATATTTGGCCGATGTCTAACATTCAATGGATTATTAACCAATAGTACGAAAAATGAGACCAAGTCCCTCAGGGCTACACGGAGGTTTGGCTCTGGGTACGGTCTCAGAGTGACATTCAACGTCCGACAACAAGAGTACGTAGGCCTGCTAGCGCGCAAAACGGGCTGTCGTGTGGTAATTCATGATCCCCTCGAATTGCCTATGCCTGAAGTAAAAGGTTTCGATATTCCAGTAGGCATGAAAACAGGGGTCGGAGTAAGAATATTCAAATATACTCGTTTGGAAGCTCCGTATGCAAGCAATTGCATGAAAAAATTCCCATCAATATACATAAAAAACGTATCCATTCCGTCGAACACCAAATACAGCGTTCAAGCATGCAAACTTTTATGCCACAACGCAAAGTACTTTGAGCGTTGTAACTGCATGGAAATTATTGACAACTACAATACCTACGACGTCAATGAAATTAGGGTTTGCGATGTATTGAACACTACACAGCGAGAGTGTCAAAAAGGCGTTCGAAGTGCGTTTAGCATTGATAAAGCCACTGCGGCAGAAGGCACAGAAGTGTACACTTGTGATTGTCGGTCTCCTTGTAAAGATTTAAAATTCGGTCGATCTATGTCCCAAAGCCAGTGGCCTACTCGAAGTTACACGAGCACTATCGTCAATAATTTCGCCAAAAGCAACGGCTTGTGGCACGATTTTGTCAAAATAGGCAGCCAGCAATATTTGTATGAAGGAGATGACGTTGAAGACAATTTTTTACGATTACAAGTATATTTGGAGGGGTTGGAGATACAGCAGATCATAGAAAGTCCGGCTTATCCTTTTATTAATGCAATCGCAGATATGGGTGGTATCCTTGGATTATATGTTGGTACATCACTCGCAACCTTATTTGAATTTATTCAGTTCATTGGCTACATTGTTATGCACTGTACTGCACATCGTGGCTCAAGCTATTAATTGAAAGAATTCAACTGAAATTGAGAACGAAAGGTGTAAATCCATATTGTATAATGCAGAATTCTATCATAAAATGTTAAACAATTAAGAAATTTTCAAACAACTTAAAGTAAATTAATAATCTATCTTGTTAGTCACATAAATGAATAAAAAGTTAAATAATTATACATTTGTGTATCAGCATGCATGGTAAATGTACTCGGAACTTTTAATATTCACCTAAATGTCAGCTAAAAATTTTAAATCCGACGTTAAGGGTGTCCTCCACAGTCAAATTGAGGGACGTTAAGTGAAACATGAATTATGCCATTTGGATACACTAACCCTAAGCTTAGGTCTAATCTCCTAACATTTCATTATAGAACATATATAGTATGTCTAAGCCAAAGTAAATAGCTTTTGGTGGGTCTTTAGGTAACCACTCTGTAGGTGTATATTTGACCAAATTCAGTTACGTTCCTTACCAGCAAATATGCTTGATATGTTATGTAATTTTATGTATACATATTTTATGGATTAAACGATTATCTTATTGCCTCTTCAATCCGACAATTTCACAAATTCCTGTTTCAAGCCATTTCTTGGTAACTGCATAACAAACCCTCAAAATAATGTCTTCCCGGTGCAAAATAATGTTTGTTGATCCACCACGTGTAAACAGTACAAAATATCTCTAAACTCTGTAAAACGCATGTCGTTGATCAATTTAGTGCATAAATGCGCGTAGGGGTAGGGGGTTATACCTCTGAGGAGCGAAGCCATCGTTGGCGGCATGGTGTGCCGAAACCATAGGCTTCAAAGGCTCTACCATCATCCCCCGGCGCCGAAGACGCCGCACCCCCTCTCTCTGTGAAAAGCTGACCCTCGACGCCTGTACTACCCCCTTGGAATCTCGCACCTTAGGCATGTATGCTTTAGAATATAAGAGTAAAGCTTTATTTGAATTTGTTTTATATTTTATTTTTACTCGAACCGCTTCGTGTTAGGAATAATAGACACGCTTATTGTCACTTACATCTGTTATTTCTGGTGCCGCTAAGACACAATATTTCCAGTTACGTTTGAGAAGCGAGGCGATTGTAACCTACTCGAAACGGATTCCAGCCAAGAGACTTGAAGCTCTGTGTCAGCATAGTATCTAGAATTAAACTACTTTTACGCTTGAAGTCGTTGAATGAAAAAGCTGCTCGAGGATGGAATTTATTAAACAAAGATTATAAAACCAAAAAGAGAAAGAGTGCATGGACATTGTCAGTTGTATATGCATTAACAGCCTTACATTTTTGCGAAATGTTAAGGGACATCTAAAACGGGGTTTAAATTGGGAAGGATTAACGTTAACCTGGCGGGCGACAGAATAGTGGTGGAGCGTCATCCAAGTATTGAACGATACAAAATAGACGTTTGTTGTGAATAAACGGAATATTATTATTGTGCAGTGATCATTAATAATAACGATCAGCCTGCCCGATATGCGTGAATCAGATATTATAATGCAAACCCAAATCGTAAGCATCCGGTCGACCCTAAAATTGTACGAGCGTAATGTTATTGCAATGTATTACAGTGTGTTGTCGAGGTAAGTGTAAGTGTGCGCAGTCGAATGGACTGGGGACAGTCGTCATAACCTTTTTATAATCCTTTTTGACTTCGTGATTGCGGTGCCTTAAGGCTGATCCCGGTCCGCATAACTATCAACTGTATACTCGCTACGTCATAACGTGCATTGTGCGATGTGTTAGGACGGTTGGGGACACGGTAAGGAACTTTATAAAATTCGGGCCGAGATTATTCGTAGTGATTTATCTCTCGAGAAGATCTGTCTTGCACGCAGAGATAAGGATATAATTATTGAATGATTAGTTATCGAAATGTTTAGAGAAATTGGAACTAAGGTAGAAGAGGAATTCAACAAAATCTAAACGAAACATCCTTTTCGCGGGGATAGTTTAAATTTGCAAATTTTAAATTTTTCTATGCCTAGAGTTATTATTAGGGTTCTCCAAGGCTTAAACATCCGGTATTTAGGATCACATAAACCTTACTCGCAACTACTTACCAACCGCCATTTCAGCGTTTAAACATCAATTTTTCTAAGCCTCGAATCCTTACTAAATTAACCAAAACTGCCCGACTTTTTGGGGTCCACACCTACATGGTTTCCTTCCTGTACTACTTATTTCAACAAAAGGGAAGACCACCAGCTCCTAATGGTGCGTAAAAGACTCTCATAACCCACTTGCTACATAAAAATACTTCCATAAAACGCACCTAAAATGGACTCTAACAGGCCGCCTGTTAATTCTATGACAAAATAATAAAAATTTCTAGTAGGCGGCCTGCGAAGGCTGAGATCTGATCCCGCCACGACATTCTATTGCTTCCCGTTCACCTGAAACTGTAAAAAATCTACTAGAATAGTTATATTTTGCGTGCGCCGAAAGCGCATATATTTGATCATTTGGAAAACCTCGCGCTGACCGCGCGAATTTTAGCTGTTTATCAGGTCTTGGCGCAAACCAAACAACAAACCCTGATCACGGGCTTTATTAATATGCTTGAGCAGCAGTTATGCGTCGTTCACATTAAAATGCGTGCACTCACTGCACACGGTTACTCGAGAATCGCAGTGGTCGTTACGCTGCAGTTGTCGTTACATTGTAACGACAATTTTATCAGTCACTACAAGCTTCGTGCAACAGCTGACATTTCTGAACGATGCTTGTAGCGACTATATCAAACGACGTTACACTGCTTGTAACAACATTGTTTAAAGCTGCACGCGCAGTGTAGCGACAACAAATATTGTCGCACGATGGTGTAACAAAGAATAACATCTGAGCACTGCAGCCGTAACAACAACTGTAGCAGCTGCACGCTGGTGTATTAACAATTGAGAACTACGTACGCGCGTTTGTTACGTGAAACCAAATTGTTGAACGCTGGTGCGGCAACGAGGAGTAAAATCGTTGTACTGCTAGTACTGAAATCAAAGTACCCGCACAGAGAGTACCATCTGGATGAGCGCTTAGCGAAAGCGAGTACAGAAAACTGCTCATCGACTGTGTGAAGTGGCATAAGTTGGTACATCATGGATGATTTACTCTAACATTAGCGCATACGAAAGAAGAAACTATTAAATGTCTAAAATCGCCATAGTTATGTAGAAATCTTCGGTATGACTCTTTCTGTAAGATGGAAAAATAAAGCAACGTAAGTCTTCAAATCCAGGCTATCAGCTCATAGCCATCGAAATCATTTAACACAAGCGTAAATTTATTTTCAGAGGTTATTATAAGTGTAACAATAGCCAGATTATATTTCAGAAAATCGTCAGCTGAAACAAAACATCTCTTAAAAGGCGAGTTCACGAAGATACCCCCAAGGTCTTTGTTCTACCCCTTCCAGGTAATGATAATTCAATGGAGAAGCCGATGGGCCCCGCGCGCCCAAGGACTTTGCTCCACCATTTCCAGGCAACAGACTGATAATCCCCTGGAGAGGCCGAAGTCCCCAACGCCCCGGAGACTTTATTCCTCCCTTCCAGACTACCTACTAATATTTCCCTGGAGAGGCCGAAGCCCCAAACACCCACGAGGACTTTGCTTCACCCTTCCAGACAACCAGATAATAACATCATAGAGAGGCAGATGGCCTCACGCCCGTAGTGACTTTGGTCCCCCTTACAGGCAACCAGTGGACAACACCCTAGGGAAGCCGATGGCCTCACGTCCGTAGGGACTTTGCTTCCCCTTACAGGCAACCAGTGGACAACACCGTAGAAAAGCCGATGGCCTCTCGTCCGTATGGTCTTTGCTCCCCCGTAGAGGCAACCAGTGGACAACACCCTAGAAAAACCGATGGCCTCACGTCCGTATGGACTTTGCTCCCTCTTACAGGCAACCAGCTGATAATACCCTTGTGATGCCTAAGGCCCCGCCAGTAAGTGATTTGCTCCCTTCCTGGCAACCGGCTGATAATCGCCTGGTGAGGCCCAAGTCGCAAGGACTGCTCCCTCTTCCAGTCAACCGGATGATACCCCACTCAAGCCGAAGCCCCCCAAAAGGCTTTGCTCCTGTATATATATACTTAAACAAGTTGTACATATATAAACAAGTTACCAACAAGTTCCTTTCTCACATTCAAATCATGACCCTCGGTAGAAGCAATTCTTCTTTTCGTCTCCAGGGGATTGTCAGTCCGTTCCCTGGAAGGGGTGGAGCAAAGTTCTTGGGTGCGCGGGGCCATCGGCTTCTCCTGGGAATTATCAGTCGATTGCCTGGAAGGGGTGGAACAAAGTCGTTGGGGGTATCTTCGTGAACTCGCCTTTTAAGAGATGTTTTGTTTCAGCTGACGATTTTCTGAAATATAATCTGGCTATTGTTACACTCATAATAACCTCTGAAAAATAAATTTACGCTTGTGTTAAATGATTTCGATGACTATGAGCTGATAGCCTGGATTTGAAGACTTACGTTGCTTTGTTTTTCCATCTAAGAGTCATACTGAGGATTTCTACATAATTATGGCGATTTTAGACATTTAATAGTTTCTTCTTTCGTATGCACTAATGTTAGAGTAAAACATCCACGGTGTACCAACTTATGCCACTTCACACAGTCGACGAGCAATTTTCTGTATTCGCTATTGCTAAGCGCTCATCCAGATGGTACTGAGCCCAATGCAGCGTCAGAGCCAGTCTAGGTTTTCAGTTTAAAATTTAACAGCGCGTTTTGGCGGTTGTCGCCGGTCCTTCTTTCCTTTTTATCCATTTGATTGCCTTTCGTTTTTGCTTTCTTTTGCTTTCATATTACCCAGGTACGCCTCTCGCTGTGCAGTGACGGTGGAGAGGCCCGCTTGGTCTCTCTGTTTTTCAAATTTAAATCGCGAGAGCCGCACTTGCGGGTGCCGCAGTGTCCGTAGGCTCCGCGCGCCCCTAAGTGCATGCGCCCGAGAAAATCAAGTTAATCACGCTTAAAATCGGTCCCGCCTCAAAACTCGACTGGTGTTCCCACCGTCGAATAGAACTTTGTTATCATTGCTCGGTGGGTGATTTTTTTACAATTGTTAGATGATGTGACTAGGATTTTTGGGAAAGGAACAAGAAAAAAAGGGGAGGGGTTGTTTGTAGTGACACATGATGAGGAAAAGTTTACTGAATTGAATGAGTCGATCTAGAGGCGGACGCGACCACAGCCAGCAGGTTGACAAGCGAAAAATTTAACCTATGGAGTCACCCGAAAATTCCGAGTGTTGCCATTATGAGTTGTTTAATTATCTTAAAGATAATTGCTCAAATCTATAAGCGAATCCTCTCACAGTAGGGAGCCCCGTTGATTTTTACGATAAGTTGAGGGCCTACATGGTCCAGGAAGTCATATGGGCACGCTATGGTACCACGTACAGCTCTCACTCCGTTTCGGCTAACCGATAAACTCCATTGAGAATCCACAAATCACTAAACTACAGTCTTCTTATTGTAGGAACTCTGCTGGGTTCGAAGAGAGCTGGTGGCGCACGAGTGGCTCCAGGTCCAACAATGGGTTAGCTGGTTACAAAAGGGGCGTGCTAAGCAGTGGAGAATTGTATACAAATTAGTTTGAAGGTCAAACGTGGTTATTTGCAAACTAGGTCGAAGTGTAATCATGCAGTTGAGCAACAATAAGGGCCTACGTAGAAGGTACCGTAAAATTCCAACTTTGTGCCCTTGTAAGTTTTTCTTATCGTTAAGTAGACCCTATTCCACAAAAGCTTAGACGGGCAGTCTCACGCGGTGTAGCCACCAGAAGTAGCATCTCCCAGAAATGCAGAAAAAGAATAGAGAAAGAGATGGAGTCAGCTGCGATCCACGAACGCTACTTCGTTCAAAAGGATCACCGAGACCGTTCATTTGTAGCCGAGCTTCTGTCCTCGTAAGACCTTTAAAGGAGCACGTCCCTAAAATCTAATCAAAATTAAGAGGCGACTTCTCACGCCGTGCAGCCACGATAGGGGTCCCCGTCGGAACGTCTCTTCTAACGTTGAATTTTAGGGAGGGCAGGCAACGTCGTCCTGTATCCAGGAGACGTGGCATTGATCAGCAGGTTAAGTACACCCTTTAGATTTTTACTCAATCTAAGAGACAATCATTTTTCTAGTGAGAAATGGAAATTTCAGCTATTGGGATGCAACTTGTGACAGGGCATGCACATGTAGCTCCAAGGTCTGTTGACGTTAAGGAAAGTGTGGTCAAGTACACGAGCATTGGCTAAAGACTAAAAACATTGAACCACAGCACCCTTGCCCTGTACCGCGTGGAAATCGGTTAACAAAAAGGGGGAAGGGGTTGAATCTAGTGTCGCCATGGTTGATTCGCACTGGGTAAGAAATCACAAAATACATAATACTTCTGGCTCAGCTACCCTGCGTGGTGGCTTCTTCAATTGTCGGAATACTTGTTCATTCTATCGGATGTATATACAAATATAAGTTCTATGCCTACGTGAATAAACTGTTTAAGTATCCGTTGTAGCACTAAGCGATATGTACCATGGTCCGGAATTCATAAGGCGCGACTCAGATTAGAACCATTGAGAACCAAGAACATAGTAATTCCGTGATGGGAATCAAGGATAAATTTGCCATGAATATCTCTCACGAACAAATGGACCCTGGAATCAGCTCCCAGCTGTCCCCAAGGGTTATCTTTTGTGATAGGTTTTGTGCTAGGATAATCGAGTGTATCTAATGATAGACCCACACTCACAAACACGGGAAAATGGGGCTCCAAACAAAGGGGTTTCACAGGGAATCAGGGAAAAGCGGGTCAGCCTTATTACCTGTGAGCAGGCTTAAGGGATGACTCTCCCTCCGGGAGACATCTATACCACTAGAAGCGTGGACCAATGTAGGGGCCAGGCGAACACCCTAGTAAACCCACTGGCGGCCTACTAAGCTAACCGGTTCTCTTAGATCATCTAGCGGTTCACCGGGGAGGCGGGGAAACCGTGGTCGTCCGGCACCACAGCTGGAAATGGTGGTGCAGCTGGGGTCCCTTATGGCCAGAACTGGTTCTAGTACATATATACTTTACATAGATTCAACATAAACTCTATTTGTAGAGGATCGATTTAAATTTCGCAGTTTTGTTGTTAAAATAATAAAACCATTATTTATTTGGTTTGTATTTTTGTTGGTTCTCGGCAAAAATGTGAATTCAACGGCTAATAGCACAAAGCTCAGGAATATATAACGCCAGAAAGCTCTATTTCTTTTACTCAATTGTTGTATGGAATTGCGACACCTAACGCAACAAATAACTTCTAAAATGTTCTCGTAACTTTTAGGTTTATAAGCGACAGGGCGATCTTATAAACAGGTGTTATGAGATTTGACAATTTTAAGTAAAACATAACATTTCGACAAAGTATAATTCAAGATAGTTATTATTCAGGTACCTAGGTGAAAGCTACATATATAGCAATTTAGTCGCTGCAAGCACCCTCTCACCTTCGTCAGCTCTATGTGCGCCGTTAAGGCACTTTGTGTCAAATACTACAAAAATGAAGCCATTAAAACGGACTATGGGCCACTATGTGACCTATTATTTTGAACCATTTATATTATTCTTTTCATCAATTATTTGTCACAACGCAATTCTAATAAATTCCTGTGAAGCGAGGTACAATATAAAAAAGGTATGCGTTACCAAAAACTTAAATGAAAATTATCTGACATGCATTCCGTTTAAAATGTTATTGAATTTAGCTGAAATATATACCACCACAACATTGCACAACAGCAATGGATCAAATCGAGAAACGATGCTATAGTATACCATGAAATCCTATATTGTGTATTCCAAGTGCGACTTATGAATACGTTTTCGTACAAAATTGTATCATTACATATATATCTTTCTATCCAACCTGTGTAATTTATATATGCAAGTATATTGTAACGATTAAAATATTTGGAACATATTGAAATCTATACAAATCAAGCATGATTCTGATTCGCGAAAATGTGATGATTAGGCCTATCTATATAAGGTGACGCAAGTTCAGGTCGGCAATTCAATTAGTTCAGTTTCGAATACAGTTTGCCACGGTCTGGCCAGTCTTTGTCGTTTATATTAGGCAACGGCGCACTGCTGTTCACTAAGTGTTGGCCCTTTTATTTTGCGCCGTTTGGTCCGTTCAATTTGTTAATTATGCGCCACCTACCTAGAGTAATTGCATCTCTATGTCTCAAAATTAATACGAACTAACTCTTCAATGAAGTCCACAATCTTTCTCATCCAGGTGCCAGAGCCTTAAAACGCATGGTGACAAACGTCTAATCTGCCGAAGAATCAAACGTCACACACCAGCATGGGTGAACAGTGTCAAATGTCGAAAATCACCCGACACAAGAAATGGGACGTTGAATCAATACCCACAATGTCACGTTTCCATACGGAGCGCATCGACATCGTAGGACCATTGCCACCATCAAAAGGTTATCGATACCTCGTCTGGTCATCGATCGTTTCAACTGTTGGGTTGAAGCCACCATGATGGCGGATAGCATGACTTCATCAGTCGCAAATGCGTTGCTGCAATGATGGATAGCACGCTGTAGTATTCATTGGATACTCATTTCAGATCGGTGATAACAATCAATTCGAATTGTCGATTTGGAGTCGCTTGATGCAGCAATTGGGCATCAAGCGTAAATGTAAAACCGCATTCCACCCAGCGTCCAACGACGCAGTCAAACGTTTGCACCGTATCCTCAAGTAGAAGCCACAGCTTTTGCTAAGTTCCATTTTTTGTACCGCTATCATTGGTTATACTTAGAATAAGATTAGCCGCCAGCAAAGATTGTTATAGGCTGGCACAATTGGTATATGATACCTCAGTCGAGCTACACATCAATTTTTGTACCAACGCATCCGAAGGTCAACAATGTGAATTCGCAGTATAAGTGTGAATTTTTCAATGATACAAAAAGTTTCCGACCACTTTTTCGGGAACATTCAACTATATCATTCGTTTGCAAGACACCAGATGGAGTCTGATTACGTTACGTATGGATTTGTAACACGATCTACCGTTTATTGCAGCAGCGTTGTGCCAGGTCCTACAAAGTAGTCACCAATGACAGTAAAATAGTCATAATCAACACTGGTGGAATATCTAAAAGTGTTCATCGGCCTATGGAAACACACGTTTTTAGAATACTCTCTTTCTATACAGCGATACGCGCAGCAATCGCAACTGCACAAAGACATTCGAAACCACCATACATCATTCGTGCTCACTAGGATCTATAGTGACCGTGTGGGTCCAACGAAAACCGCGCTCACCATTCGGCAGTAGCCAATCGATACAACAGATGTCCAATTTTTCTCGAATAAAAAGGTTGTATCAGTCAACAATGTCTCTCTTTTCGATGCCAATTAAAAAAAGGAAGTAGAAGGCGTTCAACATGCCATACGTTTAGCAAAGAAAGCAGTTAGTGAACAGAGCCCTATTGAAACGGTTGGTTCAGTTCAATCAACGCTCAGAATTCTGGCTCTTCAATTCATCGGCTTCGCCTCTAGCGAGTTGGTGATGTAGTGACTGAAAATATTTGGAACATATTGAAATTTAGGCAAATCAAACATGACGCTGATTTGCATAATTGTAATGTTTGGGCCTATATAGGCTCATGCAAGTGCGGATCGGCAATTCAGTTATTTCAGTCTCATTTACACTTTGCCACATTCTCATGTGGCGTTGCCGTCAATATTTGATAACGCCGTACAGCTGCTTACTAGGCGCCGGCGCTTCTTTATTGTCCCGTTTTGTTTCGTTTTATTTGTTAAATAAACATTGATTTGTGGGTTTTCTATCAGGTTAAATATACACACGACCACAACAACCCCAAATTATTTACTGCAGTTGCATTTGTCATCTAAATATTTCTATATATATAGTACAGCATTCACCACATAATCTAATCCAATGAAGTAAAACATAACAAAGACAGTCATTTTTTGGGCAAATCGAGTCCTAAATATTACAAGTATGTCAAAATTGTAAAAAGATGTATATAATTATTATATTACAAAAACAGTCATATTACCTTGTCCAATTACTATAAAAGGTATCTTTTTTCCGACCAATAGCCAAGGTATTGATGTAACGCTATTTATTATATTGACAATGTGTTTACTTATTAAACACAAGATAAAACTAAATCGTTTTAGAACTAATATTATTGCGTTGCTTTACTTTGGCAAAAATCTGTGGAATATCAAATCCTTAATAGCGAATACACACATCAACTTTTTCAAATACATTTCGCGCGGTGTAGCGATTACGACAATATGCAAGTGCACTGACAATTCTTTAGCATGTCTCTGAATTGTCTTTGGGATTATGCTTGGAATGAAGATAAAATTGTGTTAACCACTTTAATCAGATAAATTGCAACGGTCTCGTCAATATATGAACTTGTTTCAATGTCAGCAACATACTTTGACGTCACCTTGCTCATCGTATTTGTGCAAAATCTGGTCTAAACAGAATTCTGTTATTACTTCTACTGCTCGAGACATGTGAATAATTTTCTTATGGTGTATCTCATTCTCCGGTTGAACCAAACGGTGTGTTTTTTTTTTTTTTTTCTTCATTAATTTAATATCCTTTACTTCCTGAATTTTGGCGCTACCCGCAAAAATTATGTTTTTGTGTTTATTATGCATAAAGCTAGTCAATTAAGATATTAATCTAACCCTAATCGCTCAGTCGCCATACTGTATATAGGGCAGAGACGTTTCAGAACAACATTAGGAACACATGATTAAAATTTATCGGAAATATAACTATTGACTATTAATCAGGCATGAAATATAATAAGCGTGAAGCATCAGCAAGCTTTTTATCAATTGGAAGGCCGGTTTTTAGCGAAGTTTGGCCTCATATATACTGGTTCGTCAAGCTAACAAAGTATACGTAACTGTTTTCTGAGTGAGCTAAAACACTGTAAACATGAAATATTGTGGGTTGCGACCTAAAACATATGTTAGCGGCCTCGAGACACAACGTCATAATATCTTACAGCGGCTCGACCATCGAGCGATAATATATTACGCCGATGCCCAACACTAAAACAAATTCAGCGATGAAAGCTACAAAAAAATTGCGACCTTTGACACAGCAGAGAAAAACAGAATGTTTCACAATAACAGAATGTATAACCCTTTGAACAGAACCGACACCTGTGCTGCTTGTCGTGGAAAACTACGAAATGTCCCACGGTGTCTTTGCGAAATTCAGGTGGCGGGAAAGCTATAGCACCAGCCCCTCGTTTCGGCGGTGTGGCGGCTGCATTTCGGGATTGAAAACTGAGTAACGAAAGTGGTTTGGAGCGATCTCCCAGGCCTGGGCGTTCACCCCGGTAGATGAGCCAGGCGTTAACAATCGACAATTGAAGACAGTAGTAAATAATATGAATGTACCACTTCCGAGTACCAGGATGAATGCGGTACAGAGACATCAACATATCGCAAAGGTCAACACCCCAATGTATTTATTATACTCCTCCACCACCTTGGGGCGATCGATCTCCAAATATTTTTGCTGAGACGCGGATTACAGGTTCACCGGATTCGCCGCGAATGTATGTCGAAGCCAAATAAACGAAGCCGTTGTCGAACCAACGAGCCACACTCATATTATAGTTTGCGTCCACAACGAAATCAGACGATTCTCTACCTTGCGCGCGGAGTTCCTCTTCTGCCTTCAGGACTTTTTGCGCTCCACGCATTCGATTAGCTCGGATAGTTCCTACGCACCACATTCCCCGGGATTGCATATATTGAATTAAGGCCAGACTCGTGAACAGATTGTCGAAAAAAAGTTTGTGGCCCTTGTTATCAGGTAGAATACTGGACATTCGGACAACGACGTCTCCCGCGACACTGGACGGGGAAACCCTTGAGTCACGATTGGGTTCGTCCACTTTTCCTGTGTAAATTTCAAAATTATATACCAACCCGCTAACACCACAAATTACCCAAACTTATAACCCCACTTGTGTGGCTTCTTTGGGTTGTACTGGCGCAAACTTGATTTTGCTTTCGTTGGAATAAATTTTTCATCTACGCAGTTGTATTCTTCAAACGGTATCTGCCGACATTTCTGAACGACCGAATTAACGATAGGACGGCCCTTGTACAGTTTGTCGTATCCCGGTTCGTCGTTCCTCGGCATGAAATTGTTGTCGTTGCAATGAAAATTCTGTTTCAGCTTCTCAAACTTGTTTTTGGTCATCGCACCGGCTACCTGCATTACCCGGGTTTCAGGTGCCCAATACATGTGATGCTGAGGGTTCTCCTGAATTACGGTTGTCAATGCGATTCCAATGATTTGTTCGATTTCTGCACAGTTGGTGTTTACACTTGAACCGGTTTGCTGTACAGAGTAAATATTAGTTTGTTCACTATGTGCGATGAGATCTTTGTCGAAAACTGGTAAAAATATTGAACAGGTGACGGTCCTTTTCTGCGTCGTCGACGTCACCTCCCATGTAGTTATAGATAACGTGAGCGGATTCTCTATGCCTCCAACGAAACTGTTCGGCGGATGGTGCAACGGGTCCCATGCAGCGCAAAACTGGATCTGTCCACTTGTCATCATGGCCTCCGTTTTCAGCAATATTGTCGTCTGACGTGGTTGATTCGCCATCGCTTTCGTCGATGTTGGGGTCGGCAACAAAATTCGGATATAATTCGTCTTCGTTGGAATCAGAATCGCCGTTTTCGCCTGCGCTGTCCTCAAGGTCCGGTATGGGAAAAGCTGTGTGCACCTTGCGAACAGTAGAGCCGAAGCGAAAAATCGTCGATTTCGGTTTTGTATTAGCCATCTAAACAAAATGAACTTACGAATTTATATGTTTATACGCATTGTATGCTCTAAACTGTTCTTTTTGTAACGTTATAATGTACTGACCTAAAGGTAACATGGGCTACCCGGTTTATCAAACAATCATCGGCTGTAAATTTGGCAGTAAATATCGATATATATCACAAGCGGTAAGTCGCTATCGGTTCCATAGCAGTAAACTTTTTCTCCAAAATTACCGCATACCTATTGCTCCTCAAATTTACTTTTACTTGTTACGCAGTCATACCGAATGTGGCGCGACTGGAAACCGCTATTCCAGAGGTGTCGAAGGTGCATCATTTTAGCCAATTTTTACCTTCTTTTTCTTAATTTTTGTAAAAGTATCCTTCGCCTTCTGGCCCTTCTGACGTTTTGATGGGCTTCTCCTTCAGAGAAGTGTGGACAACGCCGTTCTCTGTATGCTAAGCCAGGGACAGCAGACTTCTGAACCAAGCTGTTTATTTCCCCAACATAGCATGCAGGGGCGCCCGTGGTACAGGTGAATCCCCCTACTTTTCAATACTGTACTGCGCCCGTAGTACAATTTATTGCTCCTCAAGGTTACTTGCGCTTGTTCCGCTGTTATACCACTTATGGTACATCGGCAAACCGTTACTTCCTGATGTTGTCTCTGAACAACAATTTGAACGGGGAACCACGTTGACACTCGAAAAAAATTTTTTTTTCAACCTAAAAGTCTACATCAAGCCGGAAAACACCGTTGTACACTTTGTTGCTCTATGTTATGGTATTTTCCCTAATAGTTTTGCTTTCTGTTGTGGGCCGACATTTATTAACTGAAACGTACTGATTTGTTCCAAAACAACATTTTATTAACGCGGTGTCCCAGGTCTGAGATCCAGCGCACGCGATGAAATAATAATATATTTGTTAGAGAACGTAGACGCCTATAATTGCGTATTTTTTGTTGCTAAATGTAACTACACTTACCTATTTTCGGCCTATCAAACTATCGTGCCAGTGCAACACCGAAAACTGTTGAAAGCGCCAAAAGTTTCGGTAGCCTAGTAATTTCGTAATGGCAACAAGAATACTCTAGACTGTTTAGTAAGCATTGATACTTAATGCTGTTCTGTAACAACAAATACGATTGGTTGATTTGGTAACGTGGCTCGAGCAACAGCCAATCAAATTAAATGTTGTTCCACAACAACATTAAGAAGTAAAGGGTTAAAACTAATAATATTGAAAGTACAATTGTGCAGTTTTAACTCACGTGAGCTTTGAATACTTAGATACACTTATATGCATACTTATATACACGGAGGTGATATTGTTCATACAAAACTGAACGGTTGTCACAAATAATTAAGTATGACAAAAACTTGTAACAGCAATTATCATTACACTAACTTTTGTAATTTAAGCGATTTGTAGTAATAGCAAAAATTGCTTGTCACATTTTCTGTACCTGCTGTGTGAGCAATTTCCGTCTATTACTTCCAAGACAATACCAATCTTTTGAAAAGCATACTCCACACTGGTCTACTGTTTAATTTTTCAAATGATAAGTAAAAGACTTTTTCATCCAGCTACATCCTCTTGTCTTTTTGACTGGTTTTTCGGTCCCCCCGCCTTTGTCAATTTTTATAGGAATAGATAAAATTTTGGTATAATTGATTCAGCTTGATCAGGCGGTTCAGAAAATATTTAGCCGCATCCCCCTGCAAATATTTTTTGATTTTCGAGGTCCCAACTTGCTTCTCTCCTTGGGAATCCAAAAATTTTTTCCTTCGGAGTATGCCCATGTTGGGCGCCTGTTTGACCTTGGCTCGACGAGCGCAAATCGGCTGGTGCGTACTTTATTGAAATCTACCCAGTTATGTGGGTCCAAGTAACCATGATGGGTCGTACGTTATAACGTTAGAGAAAACAACAGCTTAGAGCGGGGGTTCAGGGGCGGCATCCCCCGACTTAGGCTTAGTATAAGTGTCTAAGACTAAGGCTTAGGCTTAGAGTTGGGCAGTACGGGCCCCATGTACCCTTTAGAGAGCCGGACGTTATAACGTTGGAAAAAAAGAAAAGATTAGAAACCGGGGTTCGGAGGGCGGTAGCCCCCCCACTTAGGCTTATGCTTAAGACACGTGACCTTACCTTACGCTAAGACTAAGGCTCCGGCTTAGTATATTGAGAACGGGATAGGATGTATTTGATTTTTGTCTTTTAGGGTTACTTGGGCCCCTCATAAATTTCTAAGGGTATGGTAAATGTCCACAAATTATATTTTAGTCGATTTGTTTTTTAAAGCCGAGCTAGTGGGCGCCCAACATGACTATATTCCAAAGAAAAAGTTTTTTTCGGGTTCCCGAGGAGGGACCATTGGGACCTCATT
This sequence comes from Trileptium ribeirensis, assembly GCA_030248225.1. Lineage (NCBI taxonomy): Eukaryota > Metazoa > Nematoda > Enoplea > Enoplida > Thoracostomopsidae > Trileptium > Trileptium ribeirensis. Next base: position 13,736 of record JASANE010009169.1, on the reverse strand, counting down.
AAAATTGGGGAAAAATTGTTTGGGAGGTTGTGGGTAAAATGCTTATTTCGCCGGACTTGACTGATTCAGCTTAATCGATTTTTACCAAAATTCATCTGTAATTTTTAAATTGACGAAATTCCGCCTAGTGGAGTAAAAATAGAAAATACCTTTTTTGACTTATATCGTCTTACCAACCGCCGTTATTCAGCCCTTATGTTGGCCATTCTGCAAAGTTTCTAGGAAGGTTTAAAAGAACACAAATTGATAATTCTCCATATATATACTATTAAAACACTAGCAGTTTTTTCCAAGGAGGAAGCCGCATCTTTATTACGAGGCATTTAATATTGCATAAAACATGTACATGCTCGTAGGGATTATCCCCTGAAGCTCTCGGGACCCCCCACACCTCGTAACATCGACAATTCCCCGGAGGGTATCCCCAATCCCCATTAGGCTGAACTCCTTTGCGCGCATTGAATATTTTGTCAAAAATATGCAAAAAACGGGGACGAGAAAAATTGAGTGAAATAAACAAAAAATTAGGGGAATTGGTAGAAAACTAGAAAATCGGCGAAAATTGAAAAAAAATTGACAAAAATCAAAAATTTTTGAGTTTTTGAAAATATTCCAGAAACAAAATCCCTGACGAACTTTCCCCCGCAGCCGACCGGCAGACCCGCTCCCCATCCCCACTCGACCACAATTACTGATTCCTTGGTACTTTGGGGCTGATTTTCCCCATGTAATGGGTGTATTTCACAGTGAGAGCACTGCGCTCACTTGCAATTCGTCTCGGATCACATCCTGTTTCCATGTCAGCGGGATAAGGTATGTGAACCGGCGCTGACATGGTTCGATCAACGTAATGAAAGTACTCTCCGCAGAAGTGTACCCAACATAACATAAGAGCATCTTTTGCCTTTTTCTCTCTCTCGGTTCATTGAAGAATCAGTGGAAAGTCAAGCACCCGGTAAGCCAAGATCTGCGACGATGCTTGAAGGCTCTCAAACACAATACATGAAGCCGCTCAAAAGGACAGAAAAAAACCATATAAGAATGTTCTATTTTCATTGAAGTGTACCCCAGCTGCGATGGGGGTTGGAAACATGACTTACAACAGTGGGGCAGCAGTACGCGATTTTTCGTGCTCCTGTTTCATATGAAAGTATATTCAAAACTGTTTGGATTTCCGCGTAACAAACGATATGTATGCAAAGATTACGTTTAAGACCGTTTATTTTTTTGCAATTACTGAGTTTATTATATACTCTCGCCCCGCCGGCGAGAAACTGCCCTTGGAGGTGGGCTCACCACCGGAACCAGATCAACGAGTAATTATTTTGCCTGGGGTCACCGATTCACAGAAATAAGATGAACACACAAGTGGGCGAACCGGATCCCAACTTTATTCTCTGTATCTGCACTAAAAATAGCTTTCGCTTCATCCATTTGAGCTAAAAAGGAAATTGTAAAACAGGAACGCCGAAAGCGGTAGAAATATATTGCATGGACAATGAATTATGTATACGTTTAGAAGAATAAACAACTTATAGTGGGGTTTGGGGTGCGCCAGGCTCCAAAGTAGACTTGGACTTAGAGTAAGCCTTATATAATGCATGACGCTTAGACTAAGGCTGAGGCTTAAGGTACTGATAGTGGTATGTGTTACTCTTCACTTATTGGATATCTGTAGAAGCTTCATCTACACGAGTGGCAAAACACTAAATTACTAGAAGATAAAAAACAAGCTATGCGTACGTACCTTCTTACCGAACTCTGTTATGGCCAGTCACTGATACAAAAGCAGCAAATCCCGAGGTGATTTATGTATCGCAATGCTGTTCGCAGGGTATCATATGGTTGATACAGAACCACCAAGACGCGCAGGAAGTCTCCGTGATTCTGAAAAGGCGAAGAAATCAGATTGCAACACAGCAAATGCTAAAACGAAGCAATATTTCTGTAGTAGTCTTCAACACTGAGCTACTGCCGCTGCTTCGCAAACAACTAATAACAAAACTATCGAAACTATCAGGTGGCCGACTTCTGAAAGCAAAAAGACGGTGAATCGCTAACCCAGGCATGCCGAAACATGCGTGGGAGCCTAATAGTAAGCTATAAAAGCGTACAGTTGTTCAACAAAATGGATGGATCGTAGACAAATGGCTAGAGAGCATTTACTTTTTAAATCATACTAGAAAACATCACTATTGAAATATTTGTACCCGAAATAAATTTAGCCATCCGTACTATTTACATAGGTCATAACATAAACTGAGAAAAGAATAGCCATATAATTTCAGACAGACACGTAGTGCATTAAATCATGATTTTTCTTCACTCTGTAACTTGATATGAGTTTCGTCAGCATCAAGGTATCGATCAATAAATCTACTAGATCCGATTTGAATGCCAGAATGTCACTGGTCACAAGGATAATTTGTCTATCAAGATCCCTAGCATTCTGGACCTGGGATGTCTCTATCAGCGATGGAACAGGGCCACCCTTGGTTGTGCCTTGGTGACCACCCGGTCATGGTAGTGATCTTGTAGACCGATTATCCTGGTGACCAGTGACATTTTGCATTTCCAAATCGGATCTAGTAGATTTATTGATCGATACCTTGATGCTGACGAAACTCATATCAAGTTACAGAGTGAAGAAAAATCATGATTTAATGCACTACGTGTCTGTCTGAAATTATATGGCTATTCTTTTCTCAGTTTATGTTATGACCTATGTAAATAGTACGGATGGCTAAATTTATTTCGGGTACAAATATTTCAATAGTGATGTTTTCTAGTATGATTTAAAAAGTAAATGCTCTCTAGCCATTTGTCTACGATCCATCCATTTTGTTGAACAACTGTACGCTTTTATAGCTTACTATTAGGCTCCCACGCATGTTTCGGCATGCCTGGGTTAGCGATTCACCGTCTTTTTGCTTTCAGAAGTCGGCCACCTGATAGTTTCGATAGTTTTGTTATTAGTTGTTTGCGAAGCAGCGGCAGTAGCTCAGTGTTGAAGACTACTACAGAAATATTGCTTCGTTTTAAGCATTTTTGCTTGTGTTGCAATCTGATTTCTTCTTCGCCTTTTCATAATCATAATGGAGACTCTCCTGCGCGTCTGGTGGTTCTGTGCATTAACCAATATGATACCCTGCGAGCAAACACCTTGCCATACATATAATCACCTCGGGATTTGCTTGCTTTTGTGGATCAGTGACAATCGCCATTAATTCAGAGTTCGGTAAGAAGGTACGTACGCAGGATAGCTTGTTTTTTATCTTCTAGTAATTTAGTGTTTTTGCCACTTCGTGTAGATGAAGCTTCTAGGTTGCAGATCGCCAATAAGTGGAAGAAAGTAACACATTTACTCATGCTGACCTTAAGTTGCTCCAGCCTTAGCCGCTTAAAGCGCTCACTCATTATATAAGGCTTACTCTGAAGTCCAAGTCTTACTTTCTTAACATGTTGTATCTTGAAACCCCACTATAAGTTGTTTATTCTTCTAAACGTATACATAATTCATTGTCCATGCAATATATTTCTACCGCTTTCGGCGTTCCTGTTTTACAATTTCCTTTTTAGCTCAAATGGATGAAGCGAAAGCTATTCATGCGATACAGATCAGAGTTGGATCCGGTTCACCACTTTGTGTCCTGTCATTGTAGTGAATCGGTGACCCAGGCGTGGTAGCAACTCGTTGATCTGGTTCCGATAGTGACCCAGTTGCAAGGCCATTTTGTACGCAGCCAGCGTATAATAATTCAGTGAGTCCGAAAAATAAACGGTCTTAAACGTAATCTTTGCATACATATCGTTTGTACACGGAATGCAAACAGTTTGATATACTTTCATATGAAACGGGCGCGAAAAACACATACTGCTGCCCAGTGTTGTAAGTCATGTTTCCAATCTTCATCGCACTGGGGTACACTTCAATGAAATCAACATTCTTATATCAACTTTCTGTCCTTTTGAGCGGCTTCGTGTATTGTGTTTAGAGCAAGCATCGTCGCAGATCTTGGCTTACCAGTACTTGACTTTCCACTGATTCTTTCAAATGAACCGAGGAGACAAAGAAAAAGGCAAAAGATGCTCTTATGTTATGTTGAGTACACTTCTGAGGAGAGTACTTTCGTACATTTAATCAAACCATGTCAGCACCGGTTCACATACCTTTATCCGCTGACATGGAAACAGATGTGATCCGAGACGATCCAGTGACGCAGTGCTATCTGTGAAATACACCCATTACATGGGATGCGCCCGAAGTACCAAGGAGATAGTGGTTGTGGTCGAGTGGGGATGGGGAGCGGGTCTGCCGGTCGGCTGCGGGGGAAAGTTCGTCAGGGGGATAAATCTTCTGAATATTTTGGACTCAAAAATTTTTGATTTTTGTCAATTTTTCTTCAATTTTCGCCGATTTTCCAAGATTTCTACCAAATTCCCTAATTTTTGTTTATTTCACTCAATTTTTCTCGTCCCCCAACTTTTGCATATTTTTGACAAAATATTCAATGCGCGCAAGGGAGTTCAGCCTAATGGGGATAAGAATACCCTCCGGGGGAATTGTCGACGTTGCGAGGGGTGTGGGGGTCCGAGCTTCAGGGGATAATCCCTACGAGCATGTATGACCTATGAATATAAATGCCTCGTGATAAAGATGCGGCTTCCTATTTGAACGCACTGCTAGTGTTTTAATAGTATATATATGGAGAATTATCAATTTGGTTTTCTTTTAAACCTCCCTGGAAACTTTGCAGAATGGCCAACATAAGGGCTGAATAACAGCAGTTGGTAAGACGATATCAGTCAAAAAGGGTCTTTTTGGTTATCCCCCCTCAGGCGGAATTTCGTCAATTTAAAAATTACAGATAAATTTTGGTATCAATCGATTCAGCTCGATGAGCTGGTTCAGCAAATACCCATTTTACCCACAACCCTGACAAAATTATTTTTTTCCGATTTTTTAAGGTCCCAATGGTCCCTCCTCGGGAACCCAAAAAATTTTTTCTTTGGAATATAGTCATGTTGGGCACCGTTTGACTCGGCTTGAGGAGACAAATCGACTGGTGTGTAATTTATTGACATCTACCATACCCTTAGAAAGTTATGAGGGCCCAAGTAACCCTGAGAGGCAGAAATAAAATGCATGCTATGCCGTTCTCGATATACTAAGCCTAAGCCTTAGTCTTAGCGTAAGGTAAGGTAAGCCATGTACTAAGCATAAGCCTAAGTCGGGGGGCTGCCGCCCTCCGAACCCCGGCTCTAAGCTTTTCTTTTTTCCAACGTTATAACGTCCGGCCTCTAAAGGTACATGGGCCCGTCTGGTTATGCTAAGCCTAAGCCTTAGTCTTAGACACTTATACTAAGCCTAAGTTGGGGGCTGCCGCCCCTGAACCCCCGCTCTAAGCTGTTCTTTTTTCTAACGTTATAACGTACGACCCATCATGGTTACTTGGACCCACATAACTGGGTAGATTTCAATAAAGTACGCACCAGCCGATTTGTCTCATCAAGCCGAGTTGAACGGCGCCCAACATGGGCATATTCCGAAGGAAAAAATTTTTGGATTCCCAAGGAGGACCATTGGGACCTCGAAAATCGAAAAATATTTGCCAGGGATGCGGCTAAAATGGATATTTTCTGAACCGCCTGATCGAGCTGAATCGATTGGTACCAAAATTTTATCTATTCCTATAAAATTGACGAAATTCCGGCGGGGGGATAACCGAAAAGACCAGTCAAAAAGACAGAGGATGTAGCTGGATGAAACCTTTGCTTATCATTTGAAACGTAAACAGTAGACCAGTGTGGAGTCTGTCTTTTCAAAAGATTGGTATTGTCTTGGAAGTAATAAACGGAAATTGCTCACAGCAGCAGGTACAGAAATGTTGACAAGCAATTTTTGCTATTACTACAATCGCTTAATTACAAAAGTTAGTGTAATGATAATTGCTGTTACAAGTTTTTGTCATACTTAGTACTTTGTGACAACCCGTTAGGAGTTGTATGAACAATATCACCTCCGTGTATATAAGTATGCATATAAGTGTATATAAGTATTCAACTCACACGTGAGTTAAAACTGCACAATTGTCTTTCAATATTATTAGTTTAACCCTTTACTTCCTAATGTTGTTGCGGAACATTTAATTTGATTGGCTGTTGCTCGAGTTACTGTTACCAAATCAACCAATCGCATTTGTTGTTACAGAACAGCATTAAGTATTAATGCTTACTAAGCAGTCTAGAGTATTCTTGTTGCCATTACGAAATTACTACGCTACCGAAACTTTTGGCGCTTTCAACAGTTTTTGGTTTTGGACTGATACGATAGTTTGACAGGCCGAAAATAGGTAAGTGTAGTTACATTTAGAAAATAAAAATACGCAATTATAGGCGTCTACGTTCCCTAACGAATATATTATTATTTTATCGCGTGCGTTGGATCTCAGATCTGGGACAGCGCGTTAATAAAATGTTGTTTTGGAACAACATCAGTATGTTTCAGCTAACAAATGTCGGCCCACAACAGAAAGCAAAATTCTGACGGAAAATACCGTAAAATAGAGTAAGAAAGTGTACAACGGTGTGTTCCCGGCTTCATGTAGACTTTTAGTTTGAAAATAATTTTAGAGTGTCAACGTGGTTCCCCGTGCAAATTGTTGTTCAGAAACAACATCAGGAAGTAACTGTTCGCAGGTGTACCATAAGTGGTATAACAGCGGAACATGCGCAAGTAACCTTGAGGAGCAATCCATTGTACCACGGGCGCAGTACATTATTCAAAACTGCGGGGGGGGTTCCCTTGTAACACGAGCGCCCCTGCATGCTATGTTGGGGAAATAAACAGTTTGGTCCGGAAGTCTGCTGTCACCGGCTTAGCATACAGAGAACGTCGTTGTCCACACTTCTCTGAACGAGAAGCCTCTCAACGCATCAGAAGGGCCAGAAAGCGAAGGATACTTTTACAAAAATTAAGCAAAACAAGGTAAAAATTGGCTAAAATGGTGCACCTTCGACACCTGTGGAATAGCGGTTTCCAGTTGCGCCACATTCGGTATAACTGCGTAACAAGTAAAAGCAAATTTGAGGAGCAATACGTATGCGGTAATGTCGGAGAAAAAGTTTACTGCTATGGAACCGATAGCGACTTACCGTTTATGATATAAATCGATATTTACTGCCAAATTTACAGCCGATGATTGTTTGATAAACCGGGTAGCCCATGTTACCTTTAGGTCCGGACATTATAACGTTACGAAAAGAACAGTTTAGAACATACAATGCGTATAAACATATAAATTCGTAATTTCATTTTGTTTAGATGGCTAATACAAAACCGAAATCGACGATTTTTCGCTTCGGCTCTACTGTTCGCAAGGTGCACACAGCTTTCCCCATACCGGACCTTGAGGACAGCGCTGGCGAAAACAGCGATTCTGATTCCAACGAAGACGAATTAGACCCGAATTTCGTTCCCGACCCCAACATCGATGAAAGCGATGGCGAATCAACCACCTCAGATGACAATATTGCTGAAAACGGAGGCCGTGATGACAAGTCGAGTGATCCAGTTTTGCGCTGCATCGGACCCGTTGCACCATCCGCCGAACAGTTTCGTTGGGGGCATAGAGAAGCCGCTCACATTTACTATAACTATATGGGCGGTGACATCGACGACGCCGAGGAGGACCGTTCACCTGTTCAATATTTTTACCAGTTTTTCGACAAAGATCTAATCGCAAATATTTGTGAACAAACTAATATTTACTCGGTACAGCAAACCGGTTCCAGTGTAAACACCAACTGTGCAGAAATCGAACAATTCATTGGAATCGCATTGACAACCGGAATTCAGCAGAACCCTCAGTATCACATGTATTGGGCACCGAAAACCCGGGTAACGCAGGTGGCTGGTACGATGAGCAAAAACAGGTTTGAGAAGCTGAAACAGAATTTTCATTGCAACGACAACAATTTCATGCCGAGGAAAGACGAACCGGGATACGACAAATTGTACAAGGTCCGTCCTATCGTTGATTCGGTCGTTCAGAAATGTCGACAGATACCGTTTGAAGAATACAACTGCGTAGATGAGCAAAGTCAAGTTTGCACCAGTACAACCCAAAGAAGGCACACAAGTGGGGTTATAAAGTTTGGCAATGTGTGGTGTTAGCGGGTTGGTATATAATTTTGAAATTTACACAGGAAAAGTGGACGAACCCAATCGTGACTCAAGGATTTCCCCGTACGGTGTCGCGGGAGACGTCGTTGTCCGAATGTCCAGTATTCTACCTGACAACAAGGGCCACAATCTTTTTTTCGACAATCTGTTCACGAGTCTGGCCTTAATTAATTCAATATATGCAATCCCGGGGAATCTGATGCGTAGGAACTATCCGAGCTTATCGAATGCGTGGAGCGCAAAAAGTCCTGAAGACAGAAAAGGAACTAAGCGCGCACGGTAGAGGATCGTCTGATTTCGTTGTGGACGCAAACTCTAATAAAAGTGTATCTCGTTGGTTCGACAACGGCTTCGTTCAGTTGGCTTCGTCATACATTGGCAGCGAATCAGGTGAACCTGTAACGCGCTGGTCCGCGTCTCAGAAAAATATTTGGAGATCGATCGCCCCAAGGTGGTGGAGGAATATAATAAATACATGGGGGTGTTGACCTTTGCGATATGTTGATGTCTCTGTACCGCATTCATCTTGGTACTCGGAAGTGGTACATGCATATTATTTACTACTGTATTCAATTGTCGGTTGTTAACGTTTGGCTCATCTACCGTCGGGAGCGCCCAGGCCTGGGAGATCGCTCCAAACCACTTTCGTTACTTAATTTTCAATATCGAATAGCTCTTGGACTTTTGTCAGTTAGAAAAACGCCTCAAAAAGTGCGCAGAGGGCGCCCTTCCAATTCTGGAGATGCAGCCGCCCCACCGCCGAAACGAGGGGCTGTTGCTATAGCTTTACTGCCACCTGAATTTCGCAAAGGCAGTGTGGGACATTTCGTAGTTTTCCACGACAAGCAACACAGGCGCCGGTTCTGTTCGAAGGGTTATACATTCTGTTATTGTGAAAAATGTAATGTTTTTCTCTGCTGTGTCAAAGGTCGCAATTGTTTTTATAGCTTTCATCGCTGAATTTGTTTTAGTGTTGTGCATCGGCCTAATATATTATCGCTCGATGGTCGAGCCACTGCAAGATATTATGAGGGTGCGTCTCGAGGCCGGTAACATGTGTTTTAGCTCGCAAGCCACAATATTTTATGTTTACAGTGTTTTAGGTCACCCAGAAAAGAGTTGCGTTGTACTTTGTTAGCGTGACGAACCAGTATATACGAGGTCAAACTCCGCTAAAAACCGGGCTTCCAATTGATAAAAAGCGGGCTGATGCTTCACGCTTAATATATTTAATGCCTGATTATATTAAATTCGTGTTTTTGTTTGTTTACGTGACTTGCGCTTGCTTAAATGATCTGTTTTAAAAGATCTCATTTGTGCAATTATCAAGGTTGTGCATAGTTAGATTTCCGATAAATTTTAATCGTGTGTTCCTAATGTTGTTCTGAAACAACATCTCTGCCCTATATACAGGATGGCGACTGACCGATTAGGGTTGGCCTAATATCTTAATTGCTTTATGCATAATAAACACAAAAACATAATTTTTTGCGGGCAGCGCCAAAATTCAGGAAGTAAAGGGATAATGTAGCATTGAGCACTTGTGCAAACGTACATCTTTACGAAGAGGAACTTAATTATTTAATGATAAAAAGGTACAAATTAACTAATATATAGATATAGTTAATGATTAATTTTAAAGCCAACGTTGTTGTGAGCAAAATGAGTTTAGTGGAACACCGTTTGGTTCAACCGGAGAATGAGATACACCATAAGAAATTATTCACATGTCTCGAGCAGTAGAAGTAATAACAGAATTCTGTTTAGACCAGATTTTGCACAAATATGATGAGCAAGGTGACGTCAAAGTATGTTGCTGACATTGAAACAAGTTCATATATTGACGAGACCGTTGTAATTTATCTGATTAAGTGGTTAACACAATTTTATCTTCATTCCAAGCATAATCCCAAAGACAATTCAGAGACATGCTAAAGAATTGTCAGTGCACTTGCATATTGTCGTAATCGCTACACCGCGCGAAATGTATTTGAAAAAGTTGATGTGTGTATTCGCTATTAAGGATTTGATATTCCACAGATTTTTGCCAAAGTAAAGCAACGCAATAATATTAGTTCTAAAACGATTTAGTTTTATCTTGTGTTTAATAAGTAAACACATTGTCAATATAATAAATAGCGTTACATCAATACCTTGGCTATTGGTCGGAAAAAAGATACCTTTTATAGTAATTGGACAAGGTAATATGACTGTTTTTGTAATATAATAATTATATACATCTTTTTACAATTTTGACATACTTGTAATATTTAGGACTCGATTTGCCCAAAAAATGACTGTCTTTGTTATGTTTTACTTCATTGGATTAGATTATGTGGTGAATGCTGTACTATATATATAGAAATATTTAGATGACAAATGCAACTGCAGAAATACTTTGGGGTTGTTGTGGTCGCGTGTAGATTGAACCTGAGAGCAAACCCACAAATCAATGTTTATTTAACAAATAAAACGAAACAAAACGGGACAATAAAGAAGCGCCGGCGCCTAGTAAGCAGCTGTACGGCGTTATCAAATATTGACGGCAACGCCACATGAGAATGTGGCAAAGTGTAAATGAGACTGAAATAACTGAATTGCCGATCCGCACTTGCATGAGCCTATATAGGCCCAAACATTACAATTATGCAAATCAGCGTCATGTTTGATTTGCCTAAATTTCAATATGTTCCAAATATTTTCAGTCACTACATCACCAACTCGCTAGAGGCGAAGCCGATGAATTGAAGAGCCAGAATTCTGAGCGTTGATTGAACTGAACCAACCGTTTCAATAGGGCTCTGTTCACTAACTGCTTTCTTTGCCAAACGTATGGCATGTTGAACGCCTCTCTACTTCCTTTTTTTAATTGGCATCGAAAAGAGAGACATTGTTGACTGATACAACCTTTTTATTCGAGAAAAATTGGACATCTGTTGTATCGATTGGCTACTGCCGAATGGTGAGCGCGGTTTTCGTTGGACCCACACGGTCACTATAGATCCTAGTGAGCACGAATGATGTATGGTGGTTTCGAATGTCTTTGTGCAGTTGCGATTGCTGCGCGTATCGCTGTATAGAAAGAGAGTATTCTAAAAACGTGTGTTTCCATAGGCCGATGAACACTTTTAGATATTCCACCAGTGTTGATTATGACTATTTTACTGTCATTGGTGACTACTTTGTAGGACCTGGCACAACGCTGCTGCAATAAACGGTAGATCGTGTTACAAATCCATACGTAACGTAATCAGACTCCATCTGGTGTCTTGGCAAACGAATGATATAGTTGAATGTTCCCGAAAAAGTGGTCGGAAACTTTTTGTATCATTGAAAAATTCACACTTATACTGCGAATTCACATTGTTGACCTTCGGATGCGTTGGTACAAAAATTGATGTGTAGCTCGACTGAGGTATCATATACCAATTGTGCCAGCCTATAACAATCTTTGCTGGCGGCTAATCTTATTCTAAGAATAAACCAATGATAGCGGTACAAAAAATGGAACTTAGCAAAAGCTGTGGCTTCTACTTGAGGATACGGTGCAAAACGTTTGACTGCGTCGTTGGACGCTGGGTGGAATGCGGTTTTACACATTCACGCTTGATGCCCAATTGCTGCATCAAGCGACTCCTCAAATCCAGAATTCGAATTGATTGTTATCACCTATCTGAAATGAGTATCCAATGAATATGAATACGCGCCATCCATCATTGCAGCAACGCATTTGCGACTGATGAAGTCATGCTATCCGCCATCATGGTGGCTTGAACCCAACAGTTGAAACGATTACTGACCAGACGAGGTATTGATAACCTTTTGATGGTGGCAATGGTCCTACGATGTCGATGCTGCTCCGTATGGAAACGTGACATTGTGGGTATTGATTCAACGTCCCATTTCTGTGTCGGGTGATCTCCGACATTTGACACTGTTCACCCATGCTGGTGTGTGACGTTTGATTCTTCGGCAGATTAGACGTTTGTCACCATGCGTTTTAAGGCTCTGGCACCTGGATGAGAAAGATTGTGGACTTCATTGAAGAGTTAGTTCGTATTAATTTTAAGACATAGAGATGCAATTACTCTAGGTAGGTGGCGCATAATTAACAAATTGAACGGACCAAACGGCGCAAATAAAAGGGCCAACACTTAGTGAAGATATGCAGTGCGCCGTTGCCTAATATAAACGACAAAGACTGGCCAGACCGTGGCAAACTGTATTCGAAACTGAACTAATTGAATTGCCGACCTGAACTTGCGTCACCTTATATAGATAGGCCTAAATCACCCACATTTCGGCGAATCAGAATCATGCTTGATTTGTATAGATTTCAATATGTTCCAAATATTTTAATCGTTACAATATACTTGCATATATATAAATTACACAGGTTGGATAGAAAGATATATGTAATGATACAATTTTGTACGAAAACGTATTCATAAGTCGCACTTGGAATACACAATATAGGATTTCATGGTATACTATAGCATCGTTTCTTCATTTGATCCATTGCTGTTGTGCAATGTTGTGGTGGTATATATTTCAGCTAAATTCAATAACATTTTAAACGGAATGCATGTCAGATAATTTTCATTTAAGTTTTTGGTAACGCATACCTTTTTTATATTGTACCTCGCTTCACAGGAATTTATTAGAATTGCGTTGTGACAAATAATTGATGAAAAGAATAATATAAATGGTTCAAAATAATAGGTCACATAGTGGCCCATAGTCCGTTTTAATGGCTTCATTTTTGTAGTATTTGACACAAAGTGCCTTAACGGCGCACATAGAGCTGACGAAGGTGAGAGGGTGCTTGCAGCGACTAAATTGCTATATATGTAGCTTTCACCTAGGTACCTGAATAACAACTATTTTTCTAATTATACTTTGTCGAAATGTTATGTTTTACTTAAAATTGTTCAAATCTCATAACACCGGTCGCAGAAGATTCGCTTTGTCGCTTATAAACCTAAAAGTTACGAGTAGATTTAAGAAGTCATTCGTTGCGTTAGGTGTCGCAATTCCATACAACAATTGAGTAAAAGAAATAGAGCTTTCTGGCGTTATATATTCCTGAGCTTTGTGCTATTAGCCGTTGAATACACATTTTTGCCGAGAACCAACAAAAATACAAACCAAAATAAAGAATGGTTTTTTATTATTTTTAAGTACAAACCTGCGAAATTTAGATCTTGATCCTCTACAAATAGAGTTTATGTCTACTCTATGTAAAAAGTATATATGTACTCAGAGCCAATTCTGGCCACAGAGGATCGCCAGCTGCACCACCATTTCCAGCTGTGGTGCCGGACGACCACGGTTTCCCCGCCTCCCCGGTGAACCGCTAGATGATCTAATAGTAACCGGTTAGCTTAGTAGGCCGCCAGTGGGTTTACTAGGGTGTTCGCCTGGCCCCTACATTAGTTCCACGCTTCTAGTGGTATAGATGTCTCCCGGAGGGAGAGCTTATCCCTTAAGCCTGCTCACAGGTAAAGCAAGGCTGACCCGCTTTTCCCTGATTCCGTGTGAAACCCCTTTG